>SJXQ01003460.1:109985-127413 GCA_006408695.1 Aepyceros melampus
TCCCCACGGACGGTGGCCCTTTCAGAACCTGAACGGCCCATGTACAGAGAAGGACCCCACCCAGCATGTCCCTTTAAGTGTTTGACATGCCGATATACAGAGCAGGCTGCCTCACAGGGTGCCCCTTGAAGTGCCTGAAACACCCATGTACAGAGAAGAACCCCACCAAGGGTGCCCGTTTAAGACCCTGAGGCTACAATCTACAGAGCAGGAACCCAACCAGGGTGTCATTTTAAGAGCCTGACTCACAGATCTACAGAGTAGGACCCTACCCTGTGTACCACTTTAAGAGCCTGACTGGCCCAAGTACAGAAAAGGACCCCACCCAGGGTGCCCCTTTACGTGCCTGACACGTCGATATACAGAGCAGGCCGCCTCACAGGGTGCCCCTTAAAGCACCCGGAACGCCATCTACAGAAAGGAACCCCACCCAGGGTGCCCCTTTAAGAGCCTGACCCGCCGATCTACAGGGTAGGAACCCACCCAGGGTGCCCTATTACATGCCTGACCCGCCCATCTAAGGAGTAGGTCCCCACACAGGGTGGCCCTTTCAGAGCCCGGCATAACCATCTACAGAGAAGGACCCCATTCAGGGTGCCCCTTTAAGAGCCAGACCCACCGAACTACACAGTAGGACCCCACTCATGGTGCGATTTTACATGCCTGATTTGTCCATCTACAGAGAAGGACCCCATCCAGGGTGCCCCTTTAAGAGCCAGACCACTGACCTACAGAATAGGACCTCACCCAGGGTGACCCCTTAAGTGCCTGACAAGCCCATCCAAACAGTAGGGACCCTGACAAAGTGGCTCTTTCAGAGCTTCATGCACCCATATTCAGTGAAGGACCGCCCCCAGGGTGCCCCTATAAGAACAGGACCCACTGATCTACAGAGCAAGACACCACCGAGGGTGCCCCTTTAAGAGCCAGACCCACCTATCTACACAGGACACCACCCAGGGTGCCCCTTTACATGCCACACATGCCGATTTAAGGACTAGGTCCCCACCCACGGTGGCCCTTTTAGAGCCTGAGGCACCCATCTTGAGAGAAGGACCCCACCAAAGGTAACCCTTTAAGAGCCAAACCGCCGACCTACAGAGTAGGACCCCACCCAGCGTGACCCCTAGTGTCTGACACGCCCATCTACGGAGTAGGTCCCCATCCAGGGTGCCCCTTTAAGTGTCTGACACGCTGATATACAGAGCAGGCTGCCTAACAGGGTACCCCTTGAAGAGCCTGAAATGCCAGATACAGAGAGGAACCCCACCCAGGCTGCCCCTTTAAGAGCCTGACCCACCGATCTACAGAGTAGGACCCCATATGGGTGCCCCTTTACGTGCCTGATGCACCCATCTCCACAGAAGGACCCCACCCAGGTGTCCATTAAGTGCCTGCTTCGCTGATCTACAGAGGACCCCACCCAGCTTGTCCCTTTAAGTGCCTCACACACCCATCTAAGGAGTAGGTCCACACCCATGGTGGCCTTTTAAGAGCCTGATCCACCCATCTACAGAGAAGCACCTNGGGCCAAAGAACTAAATAGACACTTCTCCAAAGAAGACATACGAATGGCTAACAAACACATGAAAAGATGCTCAACATCACTCATTATCAGAGAAATGCAAATCAAAACCACAATGAGGTACCATTTCACACCAGTCAGAATGGCTGCGATCCAAAAGGACTTGATTTAAAGAAAATGTTGAAAAAATAAAAAGATCTGCAAAACTCCTTTTCCTAAATACTAGTCTATATTTGAGTATTTGAAACTATTGCAGAAAACTTAACATCTATGACAATGAAAATGAATGCAAAATTAAGCTCCAAATATTAGGAGGTACCATTTCTGCCCATTAAAATGGTCATAAGAGTTTTTTAAAAGAGATTTATGGTATGAAAAATATAGTGATGAAAAAAAATACAATTTTTTGTCATATTGTCCCTAAACTCCCCTAATGCCAGACCCATTATTTGGCAGCAACAATGCTTTCCGATAATGAACTCTTTTCCATTCAAGGCAGCAAGTCAAATATTCGTTTCTCATTAATAATTCAATGTGACAAATTTATTACCTTGAAGGTGCTGCAAGTCAATTAGACAATGGGAAATTGTGTCTTCCTTTCAGCCCATTTAACTGGCTTCCAAGTGTGACATTCATCAAAACCTTGACTCTTAATGTAAACTTTATGATATGAGCTGGAGTTGGAGTTTGACACAGGGCACACTTGACTAACCCTCAGTGTTTGGGAGCTCCAGAGCCTTCAGAGAAGCTGGTCAATCATTGCTGACATGTTGCTATAGAATATCAGGGCCTGATTGTGCAGTGTCATTCCTGCTGATGCTGGGCATGCAGAAAAGCTTTAAGATCTTTTTGAACTCTATGTATTTTTTGGGGGGGGGATTTATACATTTATCTTTTTTTCTGTTTTTTAAAATACTTTTTAAATTGCAGTATAATTGCTTTACAATGTTGTGTTAGTTTCTGCTGTACAATGTGAATCAGCAATATGATACATATATCCCCTCCCTCTTGAGCCTCTTTCCCCACTACTCCACCCCATCCCACCCCTCTAGGTCATCACAGAGCGCCAAGCTGAGCTCCCTGTGCTATGCAGCAGCTTCCCACTAGCTATCTATTTCATACATGGTAATGTATATCTGTTAATGCTACTCTCTCAATTCGTCCCACTCTTTCCCCCACTGTGTCCACAAGTTTATTCTCTACGTCTGTGTATTCTTGCTCTATAAATAGGTTCATCAATACCATTTTTCTAGATTTCAATCTATATGTTAACATTTTTTCTGGTTTTAAAAGAGTGTTTATACCTGGGAGAATGTAGGAGCAGTGCTTAGAGTTGTAAGTAAGACTTTAAACAGCTTGCAAGGCTACTGCAGGAATTTAGTAAGAGAGAAAGCTGGTGGGTAAAGTATAGCTACAGAATAATCATTTCAATGCCAAGTCAGCACATTTGAAACACTGCAAGTCAAATAATCCTCCTATTTTTGTTTCAGAATTCAAGTATCTGTATTACTTCCTAATGAAATGAAATACTTCCTAATAACATATAACAGTAACATATGAAACACTTCTTAATATCATATGCTTCATGAGATAATCACTCAAATCTCTTATAGTTGCTTATTTATCTTTGATACACTCTCATGATTTTCAAAATGATGGGGCTGAACTAGCTTCACTTCAGTTCAGTTCAGTCGCTCAGTCATGTCCGACTCTTTGCGACCCCATGAATTGCTGCATGCCAGGCCTCCCTGTCCATCACCAACTCCCAGATTCCCAAAGTGTGGCATACCTGCTAATAATATATATTAAATTCTTTTTTATCTGGATGTTGGGGATTTATTTGGATTATTTTAGGTTTCATAATAAATACATAAATATTAGAAATAAAAATGATCATCTATATATAACCTAAAAGATTTCATACGGCTGGCACAAAGACCCATGATTTTATAGATATTCTAGCATAGAATGAGACTAAAGTAGATATTTAAATAAAAGCTAATTTAAAGAAAGTATTAAGTAAATAGTAGTACTGCTGACACACAATGAATGGAAAATCACAGTACTGGCAGTTGATATATTTAAAGAATTGTGAAGGTGGATATGGGTGGCTGAATTTGGGGAACACTGTAATCTGTGAGCAAGATTGGCTTTATACATTAGGTAGACTTGATAGGTGATGCAAAGTGTGTCAGGAGTCCTCAATCTAAAGGTCTTTTCCTCATCAGTCTGTCTGAAGGGATCCTCATCAGTTTTGCATGCTAATCATCCTGCCTAAGGCTCTTTATAACCCAAGACAGACAGGTAACGGTGGAGAGTTCTGACAAAATGTGGTCCACTGGAGAAGGGAATGGCAAACCATGTCAGTATTCTTGCCTTGAGAACCCCATGAACAGTATGAAAAGGCAAAAAGATAGGACACGGAAAGATGAACTCCCCAGGTTGGTAGGGGCCCAATATGCTACTGGAGATCAGTGGAGAAATAAGTCCAGAAAGAATGAAGAGATGGAGACAAAGCAAAAACAACACCCAGTTGTGGATGTGATGGAAATGGAAGTAAAGGTCAATGCTGTGAAGAACAATATTGCACAGGGACCTGGAATGTTAGGTCCATGAATCAAGGCAAATTGAAATTGGTCAAACAGGAGATGGCAAGAGTGAATATTGACATTTTAGGAATCAGTGAACTAAAATAACTGGAATGGGTGAATTTAATTAGATGACCGTTATATCTACTACTGTGTGCAAGAATCACTTAGAAGAAATGGAGTAGCCCTCATAGTCAACAAAAGAGTCCGAAATGCAGTACTTGGATGCAGTCTCAAAAACTACACAATGATTTCTGTTTTGTTTCCAAGGCAACTCTTTCAATACCACAGTATCCAAGTCTGTGCCCTGACCAGTAATGCAGAAGAAGCTGAAGTTGAATGGTTCTATGAGGACCTACTGGCCCAATCAAAAAATGGGCCAAAGAATTAAATAGACATTTCTCCAAAGAAGACATACAGATGGCTAACAAACACATGAAAAGATGCTCAACATCACTCATTATCAGAGAAATGCAAATCAAAACCACAACGAGGTACCATTTCACACCAGTCAGAATGGCTGAGATCTAAAAGTCTACAAGCAATAAATGCTGGAGAGGTTGTGGAGAAAAGGGAACCCTGTTACACTGTTGGTGGGAATGCAAACTAGTACAGCCACTCTGGAGAACAGTGTGGAGATGCCTTAAAAAACTGGAACTAGAACTGCCTAATGACCCAGCAATCCCACTGCTGGGCATACACACTGAGGAAACCAGAACTGAAAGAGACACATGTACCCCAATGTTCATTGCGGCACTGTTTATAATAGCCAGGACATGGCAGCAACCTAGATGTCCATCAGCAGATGAATGGATAAGAAAGCAGTGGTACATATACACAATGGAGTATTACTCAGCCATTAAAAAGAATACATTTGAATCAGTTCTAATGAGATGGATGAAACTGGAGCCGATTATACAGAGTGAAGTAAGCCAGAAAGAAAAACACCAATACAGTATACTAATACATATATATGGGATTTAGAAAGAGGGTAATGATAACCCTGTATGCAAGACAGCAAAAGAGACACAGATGTATAGAACAGTCTTTTGGACTCTGTGGGAGATGGAGAGGGTTGGATGTTTTGGGAGAATGGCATTGAAACATGTATAATATCATGTAAGAAATGAATTGCCAGTCTATATTGGATACAGGATACAGGATGCTTGGGGCTGGTGCACTGGGATGACCCAGAGAGATGGTATGGGGAGGGAGGTGGGAAGGGGGTTCAGGATCGGGAACATGTGTATACCTGTGGCAGATTCATGTTGATGTATGGCAAAACCAATACAGTATTGTAAAGTAAAGTAAAGAAAAAGAAAAGACCTACTGGAGAAGGCAATGGCACCCCACTCCAGTACTCTTGCCTGGAAAATCCCATGGATGGAGGAGCCTGGTAGGCTGAAGTCCATGGAGTCACTAAGAGTCAGATACAACTGAGTGACTTCACTTTCACTTTTCACTTTCATGCATTGGAGAAGGAAATGGCAACTGATTCCTGTGTTCTTGCCTGGAGAATCCCAGGGACAGCGGAGCCTGGTGGGCTGCTGTCTATGGGGTCACACAGAGTCGGACACAACTGAAGTGACTTAGCAGCAGCAGCATGAAAACCTACAAGACCTTCTAGAACTAACACCCAAAAAAGATGCCCTTTTCATTATAGGGGACTGGAATGCAAAGGTAGGGAGTCAAGGAACACTTGGAGTAACAGGCAAATTTGGCCTTGGAGTACAGAATGAAGCAGGGCAAAGGCTAATAGAGTTTTGCTAAGAAAACGCACTGGTCATAGCAAACACCCTCTTCCAACAACACAAGAGAAGACTCTACACATGGACATCACCAGATGGTCAATAGTGAAATCAGATTGATTATATTCTTTGCAGCCAAAGATGGAGAAGCTCTATACAGTCAGCAAAAACAAGACTGGGAGCTGACTGTGGCTCAGATCATGAACTCCTTATTGCCAAATTCAGACTTAAATTGAAGAAAGTAGGGAAAACCACTAGACCATTCAGGTATGACCTAAATCAAATCCCTTATGATTATACAGTGGAAATGAGAAATAGATTTAAGGGACTAGATCTGATAGACAGAGTGCCTGAAGAACTATGGACAGAAGTTTGTGACATTGTACATGCAACAGGGATCAAGACCATCTCCAAGAAAAAGAAATGTAAAAAAGGAAAATGGCTGTCTGAGGAGGCTTTACAAATAGCTGTGAAAAGAAGAGAAGTGAAAAACAAAGAAGAAAAGGAAAGATATACCCATTTGAATGCAGAGTTCCAAAGAGTAGCAATGAGAGATAAGAAAGCCTTCCTCAGTGATCAGTGCAAAGGTAGGTATGACCTAAATCAAATCCCTTATGATTATACAGTGGAAGTGAGAAATAGATTTAAAGGCCTAGATCTGATAGATATAGTGCCTGAAGAACTATGGAATGAGGTTCGTGACATTGTACAGGAGATAGGGATCGAGACCATCTCCATAGAAAAGAAATGCAAAAAAGCAAAATAGCTGTCTGAAGAGGCCTTACAAAAAGCTGTGAAGAGAAGAGAAGTGAAAAGCAAAGGAGAAAAGGAAAGATATAAGCATCTGAATGCAGAGTTCCAAAGAAAAGCAAGGAGAGATAAGAAAGCCTTCTTCAGTGATCAATGCAAAGAAATAGAGGAAATGAACAGAATGGGAAAGACTAGAGATCTCTTCAAGAAAATTAGAGATACCAAGGGAACATTTCATGCAACCATGGGCTCGATAAAGGACAGAAATGGTATGAACCAACAGAAACGAAGATATTAAGAAGAGGTGGCAAGAATACACAGAAGTGTCGGAAGCCAAAGGAGTCAAGAAAAGCCCCGCCCAGGACAAGGATCCGGGTTAGGGTGATCCGGTCCAAGGAGGCCGGCACTCAAGGGGAATTCGAAGGTCTGGAGGCCCGAAGAAACCCCCCAAAGAAACCCCTCATTGCTCATCCAGCAGCTACTGTAATAGTTTGCAAGTTTGTTTTTCTAGGATTACTGATTAATAGCTGTACAGGCATTCCCCTGAAAAGCAAAGAATAAAATTAAGAAGTAAACATTCCCCTGACAAGCAAATAATAAAATTAGAGGTAAACATTGTGCAGTTATAAATAGGCTTATTCTTAGAAAGTTCACAACATGGTGATTAATGCAAACATTGTTCTCATGTTTTTCTGGGGACTATGGAAATTGTGTTTCTTAATATATTGTTTAAATCTAACAAGAAAAGGTTGTTATTGTATAATTAGAGGTAAACATTGTGCAGTTATAAATAGGCTCATTCTTAGAAAGTTCACAACATGGTGATTAATGCAAACATTGTTCTCATGTTTTTCTGGGGACTATGAAAATTGTGTTTCTTAATATATTGTTTAAATCTAACAAGAAAAGGTTGTTATTGTAAAAGGGCCTCAATAGGAGACCCAGGTGGCCAGGTGACTTAGTTTTTCAAGAAATCAAAAAGAATCTAGTGAAAAACAAATTCTGGGAGGTGACAAAGATTGTATAAGGAATTTAAGAAAGTTTGGAAATGTTTTACTCATGATGTATGGGAATGTTGTGGAAAAGGCTTACACGGAAATAACAAGATGAAAAATATGGTTTGTAACCTCTTACACTATGTGATTAACTTGTGCAACCATGTATAAAAATGCCTTTGAAAATCAAACCCTGTTAGAATGCTTTGGAAGTACTTGAGAGAAATCTGTCTGATGCTCTTGCTGAATAAAGAATCATTCTTGCACCTGTGACCTAGAGTCATTAATTACGCCGACGCCGTCTCTCCCAAGAGTTCCCTGGACCCTGCAGAGGCTGGACCCCCGCACAGCAGTGATGCATGAGAGATTCAGTTTATTCTCTTAGAGGGGCTGTGCCATCTCACAGTCCCAGCAGTGATGCATGAGAGATTCAGTTTATTCTCTTAGAGAGGCTGTGCCATCTCACAGTCCCAGCAGTGATGCATGAGAGATTCAGTTTATTCTCTTAGAAGGGCTGTGCCATCTCACTTTCCCAGCAGTGATGCATGAGAGATTCAGTTTATTCTCTTAATAGGATCTGAAGGTGAGGGCCTGTTTTGCTCAAAACATACAGATAGGCTCTGGGACTTCCCTGGTGGCTCAGACGGGAAAGTGTCTGTCTACAATGCGGGAGACCCGGGTTCAATCCCTGGGTTGGGAAGGTCCCCTGGAGAAGGAAATGGCAATCCACTCCAGTACTCTTGCCTGGAAAATCCCATGGACAGAGGAGGCTGGTAGGCTACAGTTCATGGGGTTGCAAAGAGTCGGACACGACCAAGCGACTTCACTTTCACTTTCAGGCTCTGGAGAGTTGAAACAGAATAAATGGCTTGTATTTCTGGCCCCAGGAGTAACCAGGTGGGCAAGTTATTAAGTTTTCCTGGCCTCAGAGCCATCTTCCACAACATAGGGAGAAGACTGACCGCTCCTCCTACGGGAGTTTTGGGGCTGACACGAGTTCACAGGTAAGTCCAGCAGCTGCGGTGAAGTGAGGGCTGGAAGTATTTTCCGTTGCCATTGACGGCCACGCTGCCATCGTTCTGGCCTTGAGGCCCCACTGGCTGGCGCTGGTGCTGTTGTGATTAAATGTCTATCTTTAGATGCAAAAGGAGCTTTTAAAAGCTGTTCAGGGAATTCCCTGTTGGTCCATAATTAGGACTCACGCTTTCTCTGTCGAGGACCTGGATTCAATCTCTATTGGGGAACTGAGATCTGACAAGTCATGCAGACAAAAAAGAGAAAGAAAAAAAGGAAAGAAACAGCATTTTCCTCCTCTCATCAGTCCTCTGAATGTTAAAAGTGAAAATATAAATAAATCTGCACAAATGCAGCCATTCTGTAACAAATGCCATTGCCTTAAAGGACTGAAGAGTAGACAATTGTTTCTCGATCTCTTCCCTGCACACTTGGATTTCAAAGAAATAAGATCTGACCTGTTAAATATTCCAAGAAGATCCATGGTGGTTAACTTCACCTCGGGCACAGATGTTTAAAAATTGGTATGTACTTAGATCAACCTTTTAAAGAGATTTCAAGGAAATATTTTTGAGTCTTCAGAGGGTAGTGTTTTTGTAACTTAAAATTACTGGGCATGTCATATAACTGAGAACGCTTCCTTCTTCCAGGACATGAGTGTAGTATGCTTCCCTTGCCAAGAGGCGGAGTGAGCTGCGTGAGACGTGGTGTGAGTGAGCTCTTACCACAGAAGGAGCTCTTCTCTTCCTGACCTCTTTGGTCCCCTAAGAAGGCAGCCCTCTGCTTCCCTAAGAATGTCCCAAGCTCACCTTTAAGGATTCAGGGATGCTCTTCCTCAAGGATTTTTCCAGCATCTGCAGCATCTGTGGGCCTTGTAAGTGGAGCATCTTGGCAGGTACCTTAGCCTAGTGAGGACCAAGAAATATCGAGGAATGAGAAGATGCTGAACCAACAGGAAAAGATCCACACAGCTTTACCTGAGTTTTACAAGGTAACAGGGAAGATAAGTTTGCCTAGAGTAACTGCCTGGGGAGAGGGAGAGATATTTAGATGGTTTCTGTGTCTTGCTGTTCTACAATTGCAAAAATTTCCTCCTATATTTTCTTTCAGAAGTCTTATAGGTTTGGTTCCTATATTTGGGTCTATGAAAATTTCAAGTTAACTTTTTGTAAGTGGTATGATGTAAGAGTTGATATTCTTTCCCCCAGGATAGATTTGTTGTTCGTCAGTTGCTAACTCGTGCCAACTCTTTGCAAACCTACGGACTGCAGCATGCCAGGCTTCCCTTTCCTTCACTATCTCCTGGAGTAGAAACCGGTTATTTAATTACTAGTTCTTGCAAGGACTGTCCTTTCTCTTTTGAGTTGCTTTGATGTAATTGTTGAAAAGCAATTGAGTTTATATGTATGCATGCATGTCTCAAGTTTCTATTAGTTTAATTGATCTATATATCTATTCTTATGATTTCTTTTTACTACTGTTTTTGAGTACTGTGGCTTTATACTAAGCCTTGAAATCTGATAGTGTGGGTCCACCAACTTTTTTAGATCCTTTTTGCTTAGGTTTTTTGCATTTCAGTTTAAATTTTGTAATAATCTTGTGAATTTTTATTAAAAATGTTCTGACATTTATGTTGAGATTGCAGTGAATCTGTAGTTTAGTTATATAAGAAGTAATATCTGAAAAATATTGAATATTTTAGTCTATGAATGTGATGTATCTATTCATTATTTTAGGTCTTCTTTAAAGTTTTTAGCAAAGTATTTTAGTCTTTGGCTATCATCTGTTAAACTTATCCCCATTCATTATAAATAAATACAACACTTCCCAGATGGCGCTAGTGGTAAAGAACCCACCTGCCAATTCAGGAGAACTAAGAGACACCAGTTAGATCCCTGAGAAGTCTAGACACCAGTTAGATCCAGGGAATTCCCTGGTGGTCCATAGTTAGGACTCACCTGGAGGAGGAAATGGCAACCCACTCCAGTATTCTTGCCTGGAAAATCCCATGGACAGAGAAATTTGGCGGGCTACAGTCCATGGGGTCGCAAAGAGTTGGACACAACTAAAGTAACTTAGCGCATAAATAAACATATAACTGTAAGTTAAGTTATATTTTGAAGTTCTAAAAAGTGTGCTGCTTGTTTGTAGAAGTGCACTTTTTCTCTGCTGGCTTGGTGTAGTGTGGCCTTACTGAATATCGGCTTGGTGTAGTGTGGCCTTACTGAATATCGGCTTGGTGTAGTGTGGCCTTACTGAATATCGGCTTGGTGTGGTGTGGCCTTACTGAATATCGGCTTGGTGTAGTGTGGCCTTACTGAGTTACCTTATTGCCCTTAGTGCTGGTGCTCAGTGGCTAAGCTGTGTCCCACTCTTTGTTACCATATAGACTGCAGCGCCCGGCTCCCCTGTCCTTCACTGTCTCCTGGAGTTCACCCAAACCCATGTGCATCAAGTCAGTGATGCCATCCAACCATCTCATCCTCTGTCATCCCCTTCTCCTCCCACCTTCAATCTTTCCCAGCATCAGGGTCTTTTCAAATGAGTCAGCTCTTCCCATCAGGTGGCCAAAGTACTGGAGCTTCAGCTTCAGCATCAGTCCTTCCAGTGAATATTCAGGGTTGATTTTCTTTAGGATGGACTGGTTGGATCTTGCAGTCCAAGGGACTCAAGAGTTTTTTCAGCACCACAGTTCTAAAGCATCAATTCTTTGGTGCTCAGCTTTCTTTTATGGTTCAACTCTCACATCCCTACATGACTACAGGGAAAACCATAGTTTTGACTCTATGGATATTTGTTGGCAAAGAAATGTCTTTGCTTTTTTAATATGCTGTCTGAGTTTGCTATAGCTTTCCTTCTAAGGAACAAGTGTCTTTTAATTTCCTGGCTGCAGTCACCATCTGCAGTGATTCTGGAGCCCAGGAAAAGAAAATCTGTTCATGCATCTACTTTTTCCCCTTCTTCACATCATGAAGTGATGGACTGGATGCCATGATATTCATTTTTTAAATGTTGAGTTTTAAGCCAGCTTTTTCACTCTCCTCTTTCACCCTCATCTAACAGCTCTTTAGTTTCTCTTCGCTTTCAGTCATTAAATTGATATCATCTGCCTATCTGAGGTTATTGATATTTCTCCTAGCAATCTTGATTCCAGCTTGTGATTCATCCAGCCTGGCGTTTTGCACAATCTACTCTGCACAGAAGTTAATTGAGCAAGGTGACAATATATAGGCTTGATGTACTCCTTTTCCAATTCTGAACCAGTCAGTGGTTCCATGTCTGGTTCTAACTGTTGCTTCTTGACTCTCACACAGGTTTCTTAGGAGATAAGTAAGGTGGTCTGATACTCCCATCTCTTTAAGTATTTTCCACAGTTTGTTTTGATACATACAGTCAAAGACTTTAGCATAATCGATGAAGCAGATGTTTTTCTGGAATTTCCTTGCTTTCTCTATGATCCTACCAATGTTGGCAATTTGATACTGGTTCCTCTGCGTTTTCTAAACCCAGCTTGTACATCTGGAAACTCTGGGTTCATGTACTGCTGAAGCCTAGCTTGAAGGATTTTGAGCATTACCTTCTAGCATGTGAAATGAGTGCAACTGTACAATCTTTGGCAGTTTGAGCATTCTTTGGCATTGGAATGAAAACTAATCTTTCCCACAATTACCTTTAGTAGTTGTACATTTTTGCAATTAAATATATGTGATCAAATTTTTTTTTGCAAATGAAATAATTTTATTTCTTCCATCTGTATGTGTTTTCTTCCTTTTCTTGTCTTATTTTACCACTTAGAACTTGCAGGAAAATATTTTATAAGAGGTGCTATATGAGCATTTTTCTTGATATTAGGGAAAAGTATTTATTTTCTTACTTAAGCTTGGCTGTTAATTTTTCATCAATCACCTTTGTCATGTTGAAAAAGTTGCTCGTTAACAGGTTTTTTTTTAATCATAAATTAATGTTGATATTTGTCAGCCATTTTTAATACATCTAATAGGATATTTATATGATTTTTTCTTGTTGACATGTTGAATTTTAATTATTATTTTTGAATGCTAAATGAATATTTTTAATATAAACCCATTATTCATAAAGTATTATTTTTATATATTGCTGGATCAATTTTCTATTATTTTAAAGGATTTTTGCACCTATGTTTATGAATGATTGATCTATAGTGATCTATATTCTTATTTTCTAGTAAAGTTTTTATCCGTTTTGATGTAACATTTATGTTCAGAAAATACAAATTGGGAGTTTCCTCCTCCTCTATTTTCTTAAAAGAATTGATATTTCTTCATCAAGTATTTGTTGATTTCAACAGTGAAGCCATTTGGGACTCGGAAATATTTTTACTTGCAATTAAATTTCTCTGTGGAAATGTTTTAACTACAAATTCAATTTCCCTTGTAAATATATGGCTTTTCTGATTTTTGAGATAAGTTCTGGTTATTTAATTGGGTCTTCTCTGGTTGCTCAGACAGTAAAGAATCTGCTTGCAATGCAGGAGACCCAGGTTTGATCCATGGGTCGAGAAGATCCTCTGGAGAAGGGAATGGCAACCCACTCCAGTATTCTTGCCTGGAGGGACTGGGGGCAGGAGGAGAAGGGGATGACAGAGGATAAGGTGGCTGGATGGTGTCACCGACTCGATAGGCGTGAGTCTGAGTGAACTCCAAGAGTTGGTGATGGACAGGGAGGCCTGGCGTGCTGCAATCACGGAGTTGCAAAGAGTCGGACACAACTGAGCGACTGAACTGAACTGAACGTTGTTACAATACTGCAAGCCATTTAATATGAGACTATTCTGTTAGGCAGGCACACATACACACAGTGGGAAGTACCACCATCCCCAGCAGCAACAGCAAAACATGTTGCCCTGTTAATGAGTAAATTGGAACCTGAAGAGGCTCTAGAATACTGCCCAGTCATCATGAGCGTTTAGCTTTGGCAAAGGGCAAAGCCCACAAAAAAAAGCACTTCAGAGCCAGCCATCGTGACTGGAAATGCTTGCAAAATGTTGAACAATTTAAACAAAGAAAGCAAACTCTAAAGAGTAGTTACATAAAACAACACTAACAAATAGGAACAAACATGGAACTTCCTTAATGTCTAGCACCAGGAGAAGATTACATAAAGGACGAACTCAGTATGCTACGATTCTAGGAGCCATTGACATAATAACTGCGACGCGCACGGGAGAATCCTGAAATCAAAGGGGAAATGTAGAGCACAAAACAGTACCTGAGCCTTGATTATAACATGTAAATCTCTGCTTAGACACATTCAATATGCAACATATACGAGAGCTGGAAGGAGGTAGAAAGATAAACTTAGAAGGGAAAATAAGACGTGAAAAGCCACTTGATGCAAGCTGAGAGAGTGGCATTGACATGGACACTTGCCCATGTGTGAATTAGACGGCTAGCTGGAAGCTGCTGTGTAACAGGGAGCTCAGCTCAGTGCTGATGACTTAGGGGGGGCATGGGGTGGGCGGGAGGCAAACGAGGGAGGGGGCCTCACGAGTGAGTGAACATCGCTGTGTCCCACTCTCTGCGACCCCATGGACGGCAGCCCACCAGGCTCCTCTGTCCAAGGAAGTCTCCAGGCAAGAGTCCTGGAGTGGGTTGCCGTTTCCTCCTCCAGGGCATCTTCCCAACCCAGGGACTGAACCCAGGACTCCTGCATTGTCGGCAGATTCTTTACCATCTGAGCCTCCAGGGAGGCCCAGGGAAGGGAATGTGTATACAGACAGCTGATTCACTTTGTTGCACAGCAGGAACTAACTCAATGTTGTAAAGCAGTTATATTTCAACTTAAAAAAAAAAAAAAAACAAACAAACCAAAAAAGCCACTTTATGGCCGTAACATTATTGATAAAATATTTTACATTAACTTTCTTTCTCACAGGATCTGAATTAACGGTTAACCTAGCGTGCGTTCTAGTCCATGTTCCTCTGCATATTTCCTCTCTGACTTTGAACTGACTGCTTCGCTTTCTCGGTTAACCTTTATCTAAGGAACAGGCTGCCTCCTGTAGAATGTCTCCTAAAGGAGTAAACAGAACCACGTTTGCCTCGTGTCTCGGCACTGTGCGTGTGTTAGGTGAATGCTACCTGGGTCAGCGTCCTTCCTGCAAATGTTATCCCCTCTCCACTCAGCCCCCAACTTCCAAACCCCCTCTGCACTCTCCATCTTCTCAGAATGGAAAGCTGGCTTCGTCCTTCCAAAAAGTTTCCCCCCCACAGTACGTCTATCATATACACAGTAGAGGCAATGCGTTATTTCTCACATCAAATAGGCTCTCTCCCCTTTGGCATAAATATCAATCAATAAGCTTGGCACTTCCTGTTTAAAACCAACAAGAGCATTGGATTTTTCCTACCCTCTTGTGGGAAGAAAAGGGAGGAGGTGAGTATCAGAGAGCAGCAGTTCTCTCCGCGGAGGTGAGTCCTCACCTGGAAAGCTGTCTCCACAGAGGGGAGTGCCCAGGAGCCAATGAGAAGCAGCAGCCTTTTCCAGAACGTGAAATGCGTCTCCTGGCACGCCCAGCCAGGAGCTGCGAAGTGTGCTGTGGGAGTTTTTCTACAGAAACAGCTAAGTTGGAGCTGTCAATATGGAACTTTCCTCCTTAAAATAGAAGGGAGAAGATTCAGGGAGCTGGTGCGTCTCCTGGACCTCTGGGCCCTCCTTCTGGGTCACATGTTCTGCTGTTTCTGCAAATCCGGAAGTCTGGGTGTAACTCCGCATTTGTAATCCTACGTTCACCAGTCGTGTCTCTATGACCAAAGCAGCTAATACCTCTTTGCTTCTGTTTCCTTATCTATAGGTGAGATCAATAACACTGCTGATGACACTTACTTACTAGGTTTCTGCTTTGTTACATTAAACAGGCTAACATTTGTGAGCTGCTTAGGGAAGTACCTGAGAAATACAAGATGTGTATATTAATGTCTCTTAAATGAAAGAGAGCAAAACAAAATTACGCACATATATAGTGTGAGCTGCCCGAGCAAATGTGTCTCTCAAAATATTGAGCAAAAGCCTTTTTTCCCTGGGGTTATAGATCCAATCCCTTTTGATGCGGTCATTCTAATGTGAGGCGCTGGAGAGAAGAATGTCAGAAAGAGGTGATGTACTACTCCGTCCTAAACAGTCCTGCACAGAGTGAGTTTTTGTTACAAACATCCCCAGCAAAGCCCTCGCCTATGCTGGCTCAAGGTGGCTCTTCGCAACTAGCTCATTCTACTTGAGTGAAGAGGCTCATGTACGGGGTTAGATAAGGTTTTCCTTCACTTGGGGTTCCTGGTAGTCAAGGAAAACAAATTCATGTTTAAACATTATCAAGGGATTTCCCTCGGGGTCCAGAGGTTAAGAAGCCACCTTGCAATGCAGGAAATGGAAACCCACTCCAGTACTCTTGCCTGGAGAATCCCATGGACAGAGGAGCCTGGTAAGCTACAGTTCATGGGGTCGCAGAGTTGGACATGACTGAGTGACTTCACTTTCTTTCTTTCTTTCTTTCTTTGCAATGCAGGGGAAGCAGGTTCAACCCCAGGTTAGGGAACTAAGCCCACACAACGGGAGACATAGTGCACTGCAACGAAGACGCTGAATAAGGCAGCCAAGATCCCTCGTGTTGCAACGAGGGCCCAGTGGGACCAAATAAGCAAATAAATATTAAAAAAAAAAAAACCACATAAAGAAATTTTAAAAAGTTATCAGCAGTCAGATAGCTTAGCACACATAATATATCTTGCAAACAGAGATAAAAGCATGGGGGAAGTTACTTTTATGTTATCAGGGATAGGGCTTCCCTTGTGACTCAGCTGGTAAAGAATCTGCCTGCAATACGGGAGACCTGGGTTCAATCCCTGGGTTGGGCAGATCCCCTGGAGAAAGGAAAGGCTCCCCACTCCAGTATTCTGGCCTGGAGAATTCCTTGGACAGTATAGTCCATGGGCTTGCAAAGAGTTGGACACAACAGAGTGACTTTCACTTTCACTCATCAGTGATCTAACTTAAGAAAAGAAACAGTTTCTTGCTATAAAAGCATTCAAATCTGCGGACATTTTATTTATAATGGCACAGACTCTTTACCAGTCAGTCAAATAAAATTCAAACTCTGGGCTAGAAAACATAAACTACTTTGACACAGTTGCATAGAATGAAGTGTGTTCTTCACCACCACCTAAGGCTAGACGTGTCCCATTAGCTAGCAGGCATAACTCCAGGTATACTTGACAGTTGGGGAAGAAATACACGGGCATGCTCTAAGATTCCCACAGTCCTGACTTAGAGAAGAACCTGATTGCCCCGCAGGATGAGAACCCAGGAGCCTCTTGTGAGGTGTGGTTAAAATGACTAACTTAGTAGGTTCTCCAGGTCTGGCTTATGTCACAAAAAACAGTTCCTGATTCTCAGGAATATGTGTATGTCTGTCATCACAGCAGAAGGTTATTTACTTTTTGTAGTATTGTCCCCCCAAAGTTTAGTTCAGTTCAGTCGCGCAGTCGTGTCTGACTCTTTGTGACCCCATGAATCGAGCACGCCAGGCCTCCCTGTCCATCACCAACTCCCAGAATCCACTCAGACTCACGTTCATTGAGTCCATGATGCCATCCAGCCATCTCTTCCTCTGTCGTCCCCTTCTCCTCCTGCACCCAATCCCTCCCAGCATCAGGGTCTTTTCCAATGAGTCAACTCTTCCTATGAGGTGGCCAAAATACTGGAGCTTCAGCTTTAGCATCATTCCTTCCAAAGAAATCCCAGGGTTGATCTCCTTCACAATGGACTGGTTGGATC
>SJXQ01003461.1:0-18677 GCA_006408695.1 Aepyceros melampus
ACCAGTCCATTCTGAAGGAGATCAACCCTGGGATTTCTTTGGAAGGAATGATGCTAAAACTGAAGCTCCAGTACTTTGGGCACCTTATGCGAAGAGTTGACTCATTGGAAAAGACCCTGATGCTGGGAGGGATTGGGGGCAGGAGGAGAAAGGGACGACCGAGGATGAGATGGCTGGATGGCATCACAGACTCAATGGAAGTGAGTCTGAGTGAACTCCGGGAGTTGGTGATGGACAGGGAGGCCTGGCGTACTGCGATTCATGGGGTCGCAAAGAGTCGGACACGACTGCGCGACTGAACTGAACTGAACTGAAGAATTGATGGTTTTGAACTGTGGTGTTGGAGAAGACTCTTGAGAGTCCCTTGGACTGCAAGGAGATCCAACCAGTCCATCCTAAAGGAAATCAGTCCTGGGTGTTCTTTGCAAGGACTGATGCTGAAGCTGAAATTCCAATACTTTGGCCACCTGATGCAAAGAGCTGACTTATTAGAAAAGACCCTGATGTGGGAAAGATTGAAGGCAGGAGGAGATGGGGAAGACAGAGGATGAGATGGTTGGATGGCATCACCGACTCAATGGACATGAATTTGTGTAAGCTCTAGGAGATGGTGAATGACAGAGAAGCCTGGCATGCTGCAGTCCATGGGGTTGCAAAGAATCAGACACAACTAAGCAACTGAACACACTCTTGTTTTTAAAAATTACCCACACCTTTTAAAAGAAGACAAAACTCCTAAAAAGTGCAATAGTAGATACATTTATATGAACAAGCTAGATTTTTCTCTTTTCCTATATCGTAAAAATACTTGATAAGAAAACATGTGTGTTTAGCTTCAGAATTTCTCCAGAAAAATCTTCAAGTAACCAAATATATTTTAATTAAGTTTTACATTTATGTGGGTGACTTGTGGGTTGTTGATAGATATTGCAGAGCAAGGGTGAATGAGTCCCTGTCCTCCAGACTCCCCTGGGTATTGCCCTATCGGTAAGGAATGATATTTATCCTGTCTGTCTCACTGGAAAAGAATACAAGTGTTTTAGCAATTAAAAGTAGACAATAAACATAATTTTTAATGTAATAATCATGCTAGAATTCAGATACTGAGAAACTAATTTTGGTGAATCCTCAGTGACTGGTGAGCACACCCAACTTTACTTTGCTGAGAGTAGGATTTTTATTTCCAAGGATTGAGATCTCTTTATTCATCTCTCTCTCTCATTCTCTCAAGAAAATTTCTATTTGTAAAAGCTAAAGGAACCCTCTTTTAGTTTTATTGATGTCACACCTAAATTATCAGAGTCACTTTCTTAATTGTGATATTTGATAAATAGGCTGTTTTCCTCCCAGAGAGTCAATAACGTGGTGAAAAATGTTTATCCAGCACTGAAGTGTAATATTAAAGGTTGCTTAAAGACAACGGAGAAATATATTTCCTTAAATATATATCATAAAGATGCTGATGCAATCAAATTGGAACTTAATTTAATTGAGTTATTGATTGGAAAAGCAATTTTCTATCAGAAACGCCATTATTCAAAAACTAATTTTATGCCTTTAAGGAGCTTCTACCGTTTTCTTTCCTAAGATGTTGATAGTTAGGAAAAGCAGAAATGAACTGTCACTACCACTGAGAGCGTATTTGTTCAAACAATGTTTTGTTACATCTGATAAAAGGCTGTAGCTGAAAAGATTTTTATTAACTTCAAAAAGTGTCACTTTTTCCTAACAAAGAGACCAGAACCACCAATTAGTTCTTCCAAATATAGTCAGTGTGCTACAAGGGAGATGTCTATGAGTGTAAGCAGTGGCGATGGTAACCAGTGGTGGGGAGGGGGAGCGGTTACAGAACCTACCTGGGAATACTTACCAGGCAGGTTTCCAACATGGGCAGGGGCGGGGTGGGGGCGCTGATTAGAGTGTGGATAACAAGCATGATAGGACAGTGGATCAAGGTCTATAGATTATTTGCTCAGCGTGTGATCACTGGCTTTAGCAAAAGAGGAAAAAAAGCAGAAGTTTGAAGTTTAGCTCAAGTTTAGAAGAGAAAGTAAGCCAAAGAAATATTCCTGCTGTCAAAAAAGCAAAGCATGCAGCTACCAGGGCGGCAGAGGCTTAGAATTCATGGGGCCGGATGGAAGATCTGAAGTCTTTTGAACAGCAAATGGCCTTGAGCACATTTGCCTCCCAATGGAAAGTTGGAGAACAATTAATATTGGGCATTTTTCCAAGGATGTGATGAGTTTGCAAAGTCAAAGCTATTTGGCAGGCATAACTATTTGGGGAAGGAATTTGGGGCAACCCTAGGTGCTGTTTTTACCTTGTAAATCCTATTATCAACCACGGAGGCAAGCAAGGAAAGAAAAAATGGTCATTTTTCTGATCACAGATTTTCAAAGAAAAGGGGGATGGGGGCAACTCATTCTTCCAAAGTCCTTTGTCAGAGGAGCAGAGAAAATTTCTGTTGCAATATATTTAGTACAAAAGAATTAGCCCAGGTTGTTTCTGTAGCACAGATCGTGAGTTTGTAACAAAATCTAAGAAAACTGATAGTATATTAATATGCTGTTAGTGGAATTTGAGAGTTTAAAAAACATTTTAAATTATGGCCATCTCAAATAGTAAATAATCACTGTTTACTCTATCCTTGTTATGAAAAACCATGCCAAGACTTAAACAATCCCCAACTAGGCCAAGACCAAACATTGTCCAGAACAGTTAAAGTAGATATTTCAAATGCCATGTATTCTTCAACTTTTGTTTTTGAACTTTTCAACCATGGTCCCAATGTGATATTTTCATAGTACAGAAGCATGGAAATGTTCGCTAAGTCACGGCAGTGGTGTTATTAAATGTTCACAGCATATATTTCCCCAGATCCCTTTGATGCTGCTGTTTTAAAGGTCATGGC
This sequence comes from Aepyceros melampus, assembly GCA_006408695.1. Lineage (NCBI taxonomy): Eukaryota > Metazoa > Chordata > Mammalia > Artiodactyla > Bovidae > Aepyceros > Aepyceros melampus. Next base: position 2,912 of record SJXQ01003461.1, read on the forward strand.
AGTCCCCCAGATGGATAATGCTAGGATTTTCTGCATTCATTTCATCTGCTAAAATAAAAGAATGAAAAAAAAAGTGAAATGTTTAAAAAAAAAAAACCTTAAGTCTAACTTTAAGACCCTTTAAATGAGTAGCAATCATTAAGCACTTTTTTTTTTTAACCAAATAAACAGAAAATGACTACTTTATGTTCAGTAGCCACAAGTGCAATGCCCTTCCAAGCACAGTATAAATCACACCAGTTACATCCAACTGGAGACTTATACACACACACACACATTTTAAAAGTATCTCTGTACATTCTCCAGAAATATTAAGGTCTGTCTTAAATAGCACTTATAAAAGATGAAGAATAAGTATCAAAGTGTAAGTATCCCAGACATGAAATGTATCTAGTGCGCCTATGCCGGAGAAAGTGCTACTAATTGAAACATTTTGCAATAAGAGAAAAACAACTCGGATGGTGACTGACAGTCCCACTAATACCAGTACATTGTCAGTCTGTCTTGTATAAAAAGATGAACACACGGGGATTGTTAAATTAAAAACAGGGAGGCCATCAGACTGAGGTAGATTTCATGCTGTGGCAGCCTGCATAAACAAGCCAAAATCTAAGCCAGCAAAAGCCTCAAGGTCAGGAAATCAAATCACTATGGACCACCACCACAGCCACCCAGCCAGACTTCACACGATAGTCAATCAACCATTTCTTTACTTTGCCTTTTTTCTATAAAGGTGTCTCCCAGAGCTCTTGTTGGTGGAGTTCTTCTAACCACTTCTGGTTTGTCATTGCCTGATCAGAAATAATTTTTTTGCTCATATCAACTCTTCAAAATTTTAACATGCCTCGGTTTATTAACAGTACATGGTACATCCAGTAATTCTCCAACTTTCTGGAATACATAATGCAGTTTCCAGCCAAGATCTGCAAGTCCACTAATTTGTTCAGAAAATATTTGATCAGCTAAGCATAGTCCAGGAATCACCAAGATCCTTTTAAAGCAATTTGATTAGAATTCTAGTGGGAAATGAATGACTTAAATAAAAATGAAGGATCATAAGAAGTGAAACAAGTTTGGAGCAGGTCTTACTTCACATAAGATTCTGGAGATGGAACATTACTTTAATGGAAAAATACTGAGCTTTAACTCTTTGTGAACCTTATCTGTACTTATTTTCTTCAGAAATCAAACGTTATTTCCATTCTCAAACCATACCTCTCCTCTGTTCAGACTCTATTGTTTGCTTCATTGCATTTTACATTACATCAAGCCATCATTTTCTGAATCTTTTTCAATTGTTCCTGTTTTTCACTTGGTGTTTTTAGATTACCTTATAATCCCTCATTTCCCAGACTTTATTTGATAAATCCGACAAAATTTGCTCCAAGTCCTATTAGCCTGTTTTTATTCCAGAATCTTTCTTTACTTCTTCCATAGTAGTAAAAAATTAGCTGCACATAGAGACACCACGGAGAATAAAAGCTGTATTTACTAGGTTCCCTTGCATTTATGGATAGTTACATGACTGTGTTCTGGACAATAAAATGTAAGTAAAACTGTTATTTAACATTTTTCTAGATACTTCTGAAAAAAGAAGTGAGGTGTGTTTGCTTCATTGCATTTTACATTACATCAAGCCATCATTTTCTGAATCTTTTTCAATTGTTCCTGTTTTTCACTTGGTGTTTTTAGATTACCTTATAATCCCTCATTTCCCAGACTTTATTTGATAAATCCGACAAAATTTGCTCCAAGTCCTATTAGCCTGTTTTTATTCCAGAATCTTTCTTTACTTCTTCCATAGTAGTAAAAAATTAGCTGCACATAGAGACACCACGGAGAATAAAAGCTGTATTTACTAGGTTCCCTTGCATTTATGGATAGTTACATGACTGTGTTCTGGACAATAAAATGTAAGTAAAACTGTTATTTAACATTTTTCTAGATACTTCTGAAAAAAGAAGTGAGGTGCATTGCTAAGTCGCTTCAGTCGTGTCCGACTCTGTGTGACCCCATAGACGGCAGCCCACCAGGCTCCCCCGTCGCTGGGATTCTCCAGGCAAGAACACTGGGGTGGGTTGCCATTTCCTTCTCCAATGCATGAAAGTGAAAAGTGAAAGTGAAGTTGCTCAGTCGTGTCCGACTCCTAGCGACCCCATGGACGGCAGCCCACCAGGCTCCTCCATCCATGGGACTTTTCCAGGCAAGAGTACTGGAGTGGGTTGCCATTGCCTTCTCCAGGTCCTTCTTAATTTCTCCCTCCATACTACTGCCTGGAACCATCTTAAATCATGAGTCATAGCGAGGTGAGCAACAAGGCAAGATGCACTTGGGTCCCTGGCAGTGTGGACTGCTACAGTGACCCTGGGACAGCTACTGGGACTCGTATCTGTGAGGGAGAAATAAACCTCTACCTTTTTTGAGCTACTCTGCTTTTCTTTTAAGGTTTTTCTGACACATGCAGTTCAATGTCATCCAAAGTATTTAGGCAACATTTGAGGGATTTAACTAATCATTTCTCACTCCCTCTCATCTGTTTCTACAGCTTTACTCATTTTCAATAACTTATCCTGAGCCTCCTGAGGATATGGCTTTATCTGACTCATTGACTTTGAACCTTGAGAGCCTACAGGACACATTCTACATCTGAGCAGGAGCTTTTGATGTGAAGGCAGTGGGCTCAACCTGGCTTTGTTCTTGGTCTCAGCCATGAGCCCAGCATTCTACACAAGAAGGCCGTTCCAACATCCTAGGTCTCAGACCAGAAGACACATGGGCTCAAGCCAAGCAGAAGAAAGTGTTTACTGAAGTAAGCCACTCAGATTTTGATTTTTTGGAAACCTTAGTAAAAACTTACAGAAATTCTATATCATCTCAAACAGCCATAAAGAATCTTATAAGAAGCAAAGCTCAGAGACTAGTTTTAAAAAAGGATTTTGAAACAAAAATGAGGCATAACTGTTAAACTTTGGTGGCAGTAACACTGTATAGCAGTCTTCAAAACTGCACAAAACTTGGTACAGCACAAGTAAGTGAAGGAATCTTCTTTTTGGTGAAAAGACTCAAAATAATCACAATGGTCTTTATGATTTGTTTATTTTAAATACTTTACTAATCCTTGCACTTCCCTCGAAGGTCAAGTGAATTTCCCTTTTTTGTGCTTCTGTAAAAATCAGTACAAACCTATTACCCTTTGTATGTTGAATGACCATTATCTCTAATAGATCTGTCTGGTTGAAAAATAAAAAGTCATGATTTAAAACAAAAACAGGCAAATATTCACTATATCCTTTCTATATACAAGGCTAGGATAGAGAAGGGATTATAAGTAGCATATAATTACCAGCCTAGCTAAAGATGTGAACACACGGTAGTGTCAGTAGCCTGTCTGAGACTAACTTACAGGCTAAAATCACAGGAAAACAGGGATCGGAAAAGTACTTGATATGTTCTCTGTCAGCTGTGAGCACTACAACAGTGGTTTTATACAGAAGCAAGAATATTGGGCACCCAGATCTTGGTTTTCAATATGACTCTGAAATAGGAGCAATGAGGGAGTTTTGGGAAAATGGCTGATTCTAGATTTAGGGCAGAAAATATAAAGAGAGAAAGTAAGAGGGACCTGGAGCATCCAATAATTCCAGAAAGTAAGGAAGAACTCAAAAAATTAAAACAAACACACCGCAAGGACATCAAAGGGACATGGGGGCCAACTGAATTAATGGCAATAAAACATAAAGTGATATTGGATTACATACCAAAATAAATACGACTCTGCATGCAACTATGCAATTATAAATGATTAAATAATGAATACAGGAAGAAATGAGAGGGAGGAAGGGAAGGAAGTAAAGAAGGGAGAGAGAGACGGAATTGGTTTTCAATATGACTCTGAAATAGGAGCAATGAGGGAGTTTTGGGAAAATGGCTGATTCTAGATTTAGGGCAGGAAATATACAGAGAGAAAGTAAGAGGGACCTGGAGCATCCAATAATTCCAGAAAGTAAGGAAGAACTCAAAAAATTAAAACAAACACACCGCAAGGACATCAAAGGGACATGGGGGCCAACTGAATTAACGGCAATAAAACATAAAGTGATATTGGATATCACAAAATAAATACGACTCTGCATGCAACTATGCAATTATAAATGATTAAATAATGAATACAGGAAGAAATGAGAGGGAGGAAGGGAAGGAAGTAAAGAAGCGAGAGAGAGACGGAAGAGAAAGGACAAGCCTTCTATGCAAAGAACTCCAAAACATTTGCACAGATTCCCCACCTTCAGGGAGGTGCAACAGCCCCCACAGCTTAAGTGTGGGCTGCACACCATGACTTACTTCTAAAGCTTACGGTGTGGAAAGAGGAGGAGAAAAATAATTTCATAGCAGAGAAACCTGTCACATACTATTCTCCATCGTGTATTTCTTTGTCAACATCAGCTGTTACTTAGCTAGGATGCACTTAGATGGGATAAAATGGCACACGACCTCTGTGGTTTTCCTCCCCAAAACACAGTCCAGTTCTAATCATGAGGAAAACGTGAGACAGTCCCAGATGAGGGACAATCTACAAAATGCCTGACTGGTAATCGTCAAAACCATCAGAGGTCTTGAAAAGCAAAGCAAGTCTGAGAAGCTGTCACAGCCAAGAGAAGCCTAAGGGGATATGATGGTTAAATGTAATACAACATCCTGGATGGAGCCTTGGAACAGAAAAAGGACCTGGGCTTCTCCATTGGCTCAGAGGTAGAGAATCTGCCTGCAAAGCAGGAGACGCGGGAGATGCAGATTTGATCCCTTGGTCGGGAAGGTCCTCTGGAGAAGGAAATGGCCACCCACTCTGGTATTCTTGCCTTGGAAATCCCATGGACAGAGGAGCCTGGGGGGCTACAGTCCATGGGGTCCCAGAGTCAGACATGCTGAGTGACTGAACATGCAAGCACAGGGAAATATGAATAAAGAATAGACTTCTAAAATAATAGTGTGTCGACATGGGTTCATTAATTGTAGCAAATCTACCATATTCATTTAATATATTAATAACAGATAAAACTCTTGGGTACCTGGTAACTGTATTATCTTCACCATTTCACTATAAATGTTCTAAAATGAAAAGTTTATTTTGAAAAGTTAATGTACCTTTAACATTTAATAGACATTTAATCATCTTAATACTTTACATTTTCTTGATTAAAATGGAAATTTAAAAAATTCAAGATACATTTATTTTATTGCCCATCCTATAGTATCAAAGTAACTAAAATATTATCTATATTAAACTTCTAAGTTTATATAATTTCATAATTTGAAGGCTTTACCATTTAAAAATATCTAGAGGTGATTTAAAAGTCATTAAAAATTATACAGATTAAAAGCTATTTCAAATGAATTACTCTTATTCATATGTTAAGCCTTATTCTATAAAGTCTTCTAGGAAATTTAACATTATGCCTTTTAAACATAAAGTAGGGGTAAGAGTTATACTGTGACTCAACAAAGAAGAAAAATCCAAATGTAACATTTGGTCAGGATAGTAAGAAGACTAGAAAGATGGATGAGAATGAGGTTTCTAGATTTTGGTATCTTTGTTGTTCTTGTTGTATAGTCATTAAGTCTTGATAGCCAACTCTTTGTGACCCCACGGACTGTAGCCTGCCAGGCCCTTCTCTCCATGGAACTTCCCAGGCAAGAATACTAGAGTGGGCTGCCATTTTCTTCTCCAGGGGGATCTTCCAAACCCAGGGATTCTACCTATGTCTCCTGCATTGGCAGGTGGAGCTGAGCCACCAGGGAAGCTCTTTGGCATCTTAAAACCATTTTATATCAAGTAATATAAAATGAGATGAAGCAGTTAGTATGAATACGACCTAAAATATAATCATATATCTAATAACTATTTGTACTGTGATGCATTCATGTTAATTCCAACTCTGCTTCCAATACAAAGAGAAGCATATATATGTTTGTGTGTATATTAATTTCCCCTAACATATATTAATTTTCTTTACAAGTGTTACCATAACTTACTTTGCTGGGTAATTATTGATTATTGATTTTCTATTTCCTCTTTGAAGCACCTGGCTTACTTTTCTTGTTGATGTTTCCATTGATTTTCTATTTCCTTTTGGAAATGAGATGAGAGCTTTTAAAGAGGTCTTGTTACTTGGCAAGAATAAGATGCTATGCTGTGTGGTGTTTCTAAGGAATTCCACCATTACACTGCTACTTTTATTCCATAGAAAGTCGTGGGTTTTTTAACTCTAGATTGTACACCATTGTGCACTTTATTTTACACTTAAATGTGTTATTCTACAGTTTAACTTCACAAGAAAAAAAATGTGATTTAAAAAAAATGTATCACCATGCCAATTTCTATTACAGTGAATTCTCAAAGGGAATAACCTAAATTTTGAAAGTCTTTTTCAAGTCTTTAGATAAATAGATATAATCTTGAAAGTTGTGACAATTTAAATTATGGCAGAAGGATTAAGTGCTTAAATATCACTTCTGAAACTAAACAGTTATTGGGATAATCCAAGTAACTATCATCTTCTTTACCCTAATTGGAGAGAAAAACATCTCATAATTTACCAGGATGTGGATTTTAGCCTTAATGGAATGACTGTCTATCTGAGTGAGAAGACAAATTTGGCTTTTAAATTTTCTAAGAGAGTACAATTTTGCTACCTACACATAGTCAACCATCCAGATGTCATCTAGCACTAGTCAAACATACTGAAGAAATGCGGTTTTTTTTTTAGAAAGGATCTGTGTAAGGGACATAATACCCAATCATTCCTTTAGAACTGCCCTGTGTGGTTCAGTAGCCACTATAGTTATCTGCAGCTACTGGACACTTAACATGTTATTTGTATTAATGGAGATGTTCTGCTGCTGCTAAGTCGCTTCAGTCGTGTCCGACTCTGTGCAACCCCATAGAGGGCAGCCCACTAGGCTCACCCGTCCCTGGGATTCTCCAGGCAGGAACGCTGGAATGGGTTGCCATTTCCTACAAGCGTAAAACACACTGAACTATCAAAGAAAACTGTAGTATGTCTCACATTCATAATTATATACTTACTCTACACTGAAATAATATTTTTAATACATTAGGTCTTCATAAAGAGAGGAGCCTGGTGGGCTACAGTCCATGGTGTCACAAAGAATCAGACACAACTGAGCAACTAACACTCTCATTTTCAAACAAAATAAATTATTAAAATTAATTTTACCTGTTTCTTTTTTTACTTCTTTTAATGCAACCACTAGAAAATCCAGAATTACTTAAGTGGCTTGCATCCCAGTCCTACTGAACTGAGCTCTTCTAGAGTCTCTCAGTTCTGTTTCTATGAAACATCTTATGAATGCACCATGTCTGGATATTTTATCTCAGATCCCTATAGAAAAGATATGATCAAATTAAAATGTAGTGCTCTGTCTTTGATTCTTATGAGATACGATATGAAAAAAGGTTAGATCTTTCAATAGAAAATTATGGGCCTGTGCTATCAAACACTACTACTGAGAGCTGTTCCCCAAAAATGTGAGACCCACAGGAATTCTGGCCAAAGAAGAGAGAGCTTTTATGAACGAGCCTTTCTAAACTTGCCTCTGATTAGATTGTTTCAGGAGATGTGTCCAGCGATGCTCCTTAAATACCCACAAAGGTTTCCCATGCTCTATTGCTTCTCTAGCTGACTTTTTTCTTCCTAATGCTCTTAATGTAATAGAAACACCAAGTCCAAATTTTGTATGAGTAATATAAATCATAAAATTTAAAATCAAATTAAAGTAACATTCACATCCTTCACAGAAAAAAATTACCATTTACGGTATATGACTTCATGTGGTATATACTGTAAGCTTACTTTGTTAGTTTTCACACATTTCTCTGAAGGCCTTTGCACTATCACAGAAAAAGTATAACTTTGGAAAATAAAATTTTGTGTGCCATGCATGTCTGGAAAGTAAAAAATGAGAGCTGTGTCTTAAAAGAATATTCAGAATGAATGATTCCAAACAGAGACCTGTTTTGTCAGCTTTTCAGCAGGTGGTAAAAGCAACAGATAGCACTAGTTAGCCATTTAGAAGTGGGACAGAAAAAAAGAAGCATGATTCAGGAGAGGCAGCTGTGACCTAGCAGATGTCAACCTGCCTATAGTCTCCTTAAGGATGAAGCAGCCGGAACCAAGCCAGGCCAGCAAAGGACAGACCCAACAGGGAGCCATGCTGCCATGTTGTGGGGTTTAACCTGTTTGTTTGTTTTATAGGAGGAGGAGATTATTTGTTTAATTGTGGTGGAGGATATCAAGCTATTCCCCACAAGCCCAGTCACTGCAGTGGTGGAGGGAACTTTACAACACAGACACTGAATAAAACCTGCAGAATCATACCGATAAAAGCATGGTGGTTTAAGGGGGGGAAATGTTGGTTAATTTCACAGTGTTATAAACCTATTGTTGTTGTTTAGTCACTAAGTCATGACTCTGCAACCCCATGGACTTAGCCCACCAGGCTCCTCTGTCCATGGGATTTCCTGGGCAAAAATACTCAAATGGGTTGCCATTTCCTCCTCCAGGGGACTTCCTGACCCAGGGATCGAACCTGCGTCTCCTGCACTGCAGGCAGATTCTTTACCACTGAGCCACCTGGGAAGCTCCTTTATATACCTGCTCCTCCTCCTTAGTCACTCAGTCATGTCCGACTCTTTGCAACCCCGTGGACTGTAGCCCACCAGGCTCCTCCTTCCCTGGGATTCTCCAGGCAAGCATACTGGAGTGGGTTGCTGTTTCCTTCTCCAGGGGATCTTTCCAACCCAGGGATCAAACTTGGGTCTCCCACATTGCAGGCAGACACTTTAACCTCTGAGCTACCAGGGAAGCCCCATACCTGCTGCCTGTGGCAAATTCTGAAATCTAAATTCAGTCTTGAAATTCTTGCCATTAAAAGGGAAATAGGATGAAGATGTACTCAAATTTGCATGCCAGCAGCCACATTTGCTGTGAATCTCAAGATTAAGAACCAAGATGTGGTCTTCACCTGGCTGCATATTAAGATCAACACAACATGGTCTGCAGTATCTCCTGCCAACAACACAATTTGTAGAACAGCTATTAAGGACCAATGCTGCTAAGAGGAGACTTAGCGGACTGAGGTGCTGAACAATTTTTAAAAGGGCTAAAAATCATGCATGTCAGACGTCTCAAACCAAAGGAAAAAGCAGAAATGTGCCCTCTCCTGATTCTCTCTTAACTGTCAATCCATCCGTGCACTACCATTAGCCTAATGTGTCCATGTTGATCACTTTGGGGGTATTTCTCTGCCCCAATGATCTCTTATCATTTTTTACAACTTTTAGTTGATTCTCCAAAAAGAGGTGTATGACCCTGCCAGAGAAGCTCTGTGATCCTCTGATGGCAGCAATCTGGTCAACTGGTCAACCAGGAAGCCTTGATTTGGAGGGACTGACCAGGAAATCAGAGCCAATGGTGTAAAGGGGGGTTTCTTACTGCCATTTGTAAAAATAAATGTTTCAGAGTCTTAATAACCATGAAGAAAAAATTCTACTCTATAACCACTTCCATTTTTACACATTGAAAAACAGTCTTCCAAGGTCCAAATGAAAGTTTTATGTTTTGGCTAAAGTTGAAGATACTACCTTTCCTCAACGGAATATGTCTTAACAGAATCCGAGGATTCTCTAATGGAAATAGAAGCATTTGCTTTTTGTTCCTCCAAACTTTTACATATTCTCTACCTCAAAAATAAGTCTTTAAAATATTCAGAAATGTGAATTCGCCTGAGAGGTAGTGGCTTAAGTAAAACTGACTTAATTAAAATTGAAATGTCACATATTTACATTTTGTTTCAAATCTTTCATATCCCTACACCTCAGTTTTCCTTACTGAAAATGATCGATCATGGTCATCATTAACATTATTACTATTAGTAAACCTCCGTGCACATAAATACTAAGGAGAATTGGTTGAAAACACACATATCTTCATTTCATGTGGGTGCTACTAATAAAGAAACCATCTACTGACTTAAATGAATCAGTCTTAAAACACCAATAACAAAGGAAACTTTCAACAGCAGTTTGCTTACCCCCAAACTAACATACATCTAGTTTAAAGGGCCTCTTATTTAATTCCCAAGTCTCTTTTGTATGTAAAAAAGAAACCTTCACTCAGACTGAGAGATCACACATGGGTAGAAACAGCTCTCCTTCCCTTCTGCCCCACAGCGTTCAGCAGCTCCTTGTGGTATGTCCTCACAGCTAACCAAGGCCGTGAAAATACGTATCTGAAACCAGCTGTCAGTCAGAGCCGCTCCAAGTCTCCACGAGGTAGCCTGTTAGGTTTCTAAATATCAGAAATAATCTTCCACCAAAGTGCCTCAAAGTCTACAGATAGCAAGTGCGCTCAGGAGAAGTTAAAACCTACTGTGAAGAGCCAAGACTGAGTTTGCACTCTCTCTGGGTCATGCCAGGTTTAAGAGTGGACGTGTTTTGACTCAGCCCATGACTCTTCTGATACTGAAGTTAACTGTACAAAAACATGAAGGTTTCCCATCAGTCTCAGTACTGGAGGAAATATCACATTTTTTTCTTGGCCCTTCTCTCTTAGAAACATAATATGGTTTCTGGGCCCTTCTCTCTTAGAAGCATAATGTTGTTACATAACCTCAGAAAAGATATCATGGGAAGAAAACCTCCTTTAACAAATCCCCCTGTTTTCCACATTAGAAGATAAAGGGCAAGAGGCTAGGACGTCACAGTTGATGCAAAAGCCAGGATTTCTCACGCGAAATTCATAATATTTTCTCTGAACCATGATGCTGCCTGAAGAAAGATTTCTTAGATTTATTGCTGCATGGCCTAGTTGCGGTGGAGATGCAGAAGATTATATGCTTCTTTCACCTGGACCTCATGGGTGGTCACAAGGCAAGGCGTCCAGATACGGGTTCCCTGTTTCTTGCTACTTGGAGCTCTGTTCCTACAGCACTTAAGTCACCATAGTTTTAGCCCACATCACAGAAGACCTGAGAGGTGAGGTAATTTGAGGTTATACCAACCCATTCCGTATTATACTCTCCTCTTTGGCAGGTTTATTAAAAATCAAATGATGAAGGAAAAAACATTGGACTGCTTGACTGTGCTGCCTCTTAGTGGTAGCCTAGAGAAAACACAGAGTTGTGTGGTGGTTATCAACTGAAGCGCATTTTGGCGGGGAGGGGGAGAATATAATTGCTTTATAATATTGTGTTAGTTTCTGATGTACAACATCGTAAACCAGCCATGCTTATACATACGTTCCCCTCTTTGAAGCCTCCCTCCCCTCCCGCTCCACCCCTCTAGGTCATCACAGAGTGCCGAGGTGACAAACTGAGAGGGTGGCATTGCTTTGTATACACTGCCGTGTGTAGAATAGACAGCTAGTGGGAAGCTGCTGTATAGCATTTTGTTTTAAGCCCCACCTGGATTAAGATTAGTGATCAGCTATCTCATGAAACTTGGTTCATTATTCCAAATATAAGGGATACAAGTTTACCTGAGTAAAGGTTATAAAAAATGGCACCAGCTACACTCAGGGATCTTTTAACTGGATAAAGACTAAACAACTAAATTCACTATATATTTTCCATGTAGTTTTCAAAATTATTGTGTTTAGTAAAATGTAAAGAAGTCTCACAATTATACTCCTTTCCACAGATCATTATTAGAGATGGTGTAATTAAAAACCAAACTTAAGACTGGACTTGAAGTCAAGCAAATTGGCTTTTAGATTTGACTCAGTCATGGTCCATGGTCATTCAACTTCTTGACCTTGATTAACTTATCTGCAAAGCAATAATGCAAAGTTAGATGATCTCAAAGATCACCTCTGCTGCTACAGTATGTAATTGTAACGTAGTGATGAGTATAATACGGGTATTCATTTATTTGACAATTACGAGTTTAAAAAAATCTATTATGTCCTTGGCACCATCATGGTAGATTAATAAATGAGGGTTTTCAAGGGAAATTCTCCCATGCTGTGGGGAGAGCAAATATCACATCCTGAAATTAAAATGCACACTATTTATCGTCTCTCTGGGTTTTGATCTCCAAATCAAATAGCAAAGAGCCCTGGTCCATTAAGAAATAACTACCTACAGAATTTGCTCTTATGGCCCCTATTAATGTATCACTACAGGGGATATATTAAGATCTGAATTCTTTTGACATTTACAATAAGGTTTGTGGTTATAAACACAAGACTGCACCATATTAAAACTTATTAGCATATTATAACAGATTAGATGCTCGAAATGTGCAAAGGCAGTTTGGTCTTGCAACCCCCTTGGGGGAAGGGAAAAAATCTAAGGGTAGTATCAGCAATAATCTCAAATCACAGAAATGCCTTTGAAAGTTGGTTTTACAGCTCTAATTTGGGAGGAAAACAGATAATAAAAAGAAAACTATTCAATGGAAGTCATTTTTTAGGACATTCATCAGCCCTGGACTACATAGCCCAGTTTGCCTCATTAATTCAACCGGGTGGTTCACGACCCACTGACCGAGTTACCCAAACAAAAGAAACATAAGAGCCCCAGGAAACTTGACAATGCCTACGAACGTGTGCTTTCTCTTTGACAAGAGAAGTGCTAATAGGTTACTTCTTCTTCGGTTAATAAAACTATATGTATGTGTGTGTGTACATAAACAAAATAAAGAGATGAATAATTTAGCTTTCTAGTATATTAAGAGTAGGTTTTTTAAGCTGAAATCCCAGGGTTGATCTCCTTCAGAATGGACTGGTTGGATCTCCTTGCAGTCCAAGGGACTCTCAAGAGTCTTCTCCAACACCACAGTTCAAAAGCATCAATTCTTCTGCGCTCAGCCTTCTTCACAGTCCAACTCTCACATCCATACATGACCACAGGAAAAACCATAGCCTTGACTAGACGGACCTTAGTCGGCAAAGTAATGTCTCTGCTTTTGAATATACTATCTAGGTTGGTCATAACTTTTCTTCCAAGGAGTAAGCGCCTTTTAATTTCATGGCTGCAGTCACCATCTGCAGTGATTTTGGAGCCCAAAAAAACAAAGTCTGACACTGTTTCTACTGTTTCCCCATCTATTTCCCATGAAGTGATGGGGACCTTAAATTTCAGTGCTTAAAATTTGTTTAAAGTTGCTAGAGGTCTATCTAGCAAAGGTAAGTAACTTCAAATAATGTACTAAATGTAAATATCTTCAAACAATTGCTAGAGTTTATTCACTCCTGTGTGCTAAGGACTGTTGTAAGCACTGGTATGTTTTTTAAAAGTCATTGTTTTTCACAACATCCTTATGAAAAGATCCTATGATTGTCTCCACTTCTCAGGTGAAGAAACTGAGACAAAAATCAGTCAAGGAATTTGTCCAAGGATATACAAATAAGCGGAGATAAAATGGATTGCGGTTGTTGTTTTAGTCACTAAGTCATGTCCAACTCTTTGCGACCCCCGGCACTGGAGCCCAGCAGGATCCTCTATCTCTGGGACTTCCCAGGAAAGAATACTGCATTGGGTTGCCAAAACTGATGGCCACAGCCAAAAAGTCTGGCTGCGGAGCAATAAATCTGCTCATAGGCCATATCCACTGTCTTTCTGCACTCCCTCAGACAGACTACTAAGCAAATGAGCATACTGGCTCCCCCAGAACCCAAAGGTAAGGGCATTTCTAGAAGGAAATAAGTGATGCCATGAGTGGCTGCACCCAAACCCACCCTTTCATCCCAGATGGATCTTAACTGCCAGGGCTGCCATGAAATACCGCAGATGGGGCTGAGACAAAAATGTATTTTCTCACAGCTCCGGAGATTCCGAAGTCAAGGTGTTGGCAGATTTGGTTGCTCGAAGCCCTCTCTCCTAGGCTTGTAGACGGTGGTCTTCGGAGTCTTCGCAGTGTTAACCCTCTGTATGTCTGTCTGCTTATCCCTTTTTATAAGGACGCTAGTCCTATCAGATCAGCACCTTACCCTAATAACCTCAGTTATCTACAATTACCTCTTCAAAGACCCCATCTCCAAACACAGTCACATTCCTGAGATGCTAGGAATTAAGATTTCAACATATTCATTTGGAGAGAATACAGTTCAGCCCATAATGACTGTTTTTGTTCATTTTTATGAGCATTCATACAGGTCAGGAAACTAAGCAAAGCTGCTACAAAGGTTGGGTTCTTTGAACACGCTGCAGTTAGAACAGAAGTAATGTGAGTAATTACCATAGTACTTATTAAACGTTCACACTGTGCACAGTTCTATACCAAACACTCATGAAGGGATTGCGAGTTTAGTGTGGTTGTTCCTTGAGAATTTCCGGGTGTGTAACACTCTGCTTGGTGTCATGAGAGATGTGAAGAAATGTAACGATTCCCTCCTCTGGGTATTGAAAATCTTGTTGGAAAGAAAAGGAAAAGATCCATGTAAAAACACTAACACAAAAACATAAAAGCAGCATCGCAACAGATGCCGAAAAGACTTTATAATCACAATTAGATGGGAGAGTGGAAAAGAAAGCCTGAACTCAGAAGAGACAATGTCAGTTCTAAGAAGATATCATGGACTAGAAAGGCTTCGGGGTGGGGGCAGGGGGAAATCAAACTTGACTTAGACCTTCAAGATGGACAAGATTGAAGGGACAAAGTGAAAAGAAGGCACTTCAGAGAAGCAAACCCCAGAGGACTGATCAAAGAGTAGCCAGAAGGTAAGTTTTACTAAAATGAAGGGACAGACTAAAAGAACTGGCAGACATGGGCTAGAAAGGTAATTGGCTAGAAAGGTAGGATGAAAAGATTACAGACAGACCTCCAAGATATATCAGGTTCAGTTCCAGAACACCACAATATGGCAAATATCACAGTGAAGAAAGACACACACAAGTCTGGCTTCCCCAACACATTTAAAGGTAGCTCAGACGGTAAAGCGTCTGCCGACAATGCGGGAGACCTGGGGTCAATCCCTGGGTTGGGAAAAACCCCTGGAGAAGAAAATGGCAGCCCACTCCAGTACTCTTGCCTGGAAAATCCCATGGAGGAGCCTGGTAGGCTACAGTCCATGGGGTCGCAAAGAATTGGACACGACTGAGCGACTTCACTTTCACTTTTCACTTTACACAATACTGCATTCTACGTGTGCAACAGCATTCTTGCTGTTCAGCCGCTAAATCGTGTCCAACTCTTTGCGACTCCATGAACTGCCGCACACCAGGCTTCCCTGTCCTTCACCATCACCTGGAGTTTGCTCAAACTCATGTCCATTGAGTCAGTGATGCCATTATAGAACAAAGAAAATGTACCTAAAACTTTCTTTACTGTTCAAACATGCTAACCATCATCTGAGCTTTCAGCAAATCCCAGTAGTAACATTGAAGATTACTGATTACAAGTCACCACAGCAAATATAGCAATCAGTTCAGTTCAGTCAGTCAGTCGTGTCCGACTCTTTGAGACTCCACGGACTGCAGCACACCAGGCTTCCCTAGCCATCATCAACTCCCAGAGCTTACTCAAACTCATGTCCATTGAGTGGGTGATGCCCTCCAACTGTCTCAGACTCTGTCGTCCCCTTCTCCTCCAGCCTTCAATCTTTCCCAGCATAATAGTAACACAGTAATAATCAAAAAGTTTGAAATATTGCAAGAATTACCAAAATGTGACACAGAAAACACAAAGCGAATAAATGCAGTTGGAAAAATAGCACTGAAAAAAGCTCAGCACAGGGTTGCCACAGAC
>SJXQ01003461.1:25151-50530 GCA_006408695.1 Aepyceros melampus
TCACCCTATAGGAATGTAACTTTATTTGGAGGGTGGTGCCTGGTTTAAGAAAAAACACCCTTGTAAAAAACAAGTTTTTTGGTTATCAGAAAGAAAGGGTCATAAAGTGTCAGCAGGCCTCATGGCCAGAAGATGATGTAAAACCCCTAAGATCTTTTTTTATGTAAAGCACCTGATTTTGATAAAGGTCAGGACTGCTGACCCCCACGTGACTCTGTATTCAACCCTATGTGTAAAAAAAGGGTATATAAGCAAACCTGAAAACAAAGAAAATGGGATCAGTTTCTGGAAAAGCTGATTCCCCCCATGTAGTTCTTTCTTTCCTCTTCTGGCTGAATTCCCATCTGGGGAGTGGGTACTCACCAAGCCTACTAATTATGCCTGGGCTTCTAAGATTGGACCAGAGAGGCCTCAGTGCCTCCTCTCCTGAGGGAGAACAGAAAGACGCCTGTGGCCTACGTAGGTGGTGATTGGTATTCCACATAAACCAAGTTATTCAGCCTTCTTTTCTCCATCTAAATTTTCCTACTATACTATTATTTCCTAATCTAATCTTATATTTCTAAATAAGTGTTTTTCTCGCCGACTTCGTCTCCAGCTTCGAATCACCCTGGATCCACCAGGGCAGGACTCTGGCAAGATCCCTTCATTTCCCGTTTCCTCCTCAGTTCTTTTTCCTTTCTACTTTTTAAATTTAACGTTCTTTGCTTCTTCTGCTGTGTTTCATGGCTTCTCTTTATTGATTTTTTTTCTACCTCTAGTCACTGGCACTACTGACTCCATCCCCTTTAAGTCACTATTAGTTAAGGTTTGGTGCAATGTCTTCAAGCAAAGTGGCAATAAATTGTTTTTAATGGGCACATTCTGCCACTTTCAACAGATTTCAGTAGAGATATATGAAAACAGCAGGCAAGGCCTAAAGCCAATAGAATAAAGAAATAGAGCAGTCTCTAATGGGTTGTGTGAAAAAGTGTTGCTCTTGTAGCATGAAGTAGCAGTGGTGTTGGTGGCAAGGGAGGGTGAAGAGGTCTTACTCCTCAGTCACAACCAATTTCCAAAAGCAATCCTGGTTCCATTTGGCACCGCCCTACTTGAAAACTCCCATGGAAGCGACATTTGTTACAGATGCAATACTTTGGCAGTGGTGAAACCGTAGTAATTCCACAATGCTTCTCTAGATCAGTTCATTCACTCAGTCATGTCTGACTGTTTGTGACCCCATGGACTGCAGCACTCCAGGCCTCCCTGTCCATCACCAACTCCTGGAGCTTGCTCAAACTCACGTCTATTGAGTTGGTGATGCCATCCAGTCATCTCATCCTCTGTTGTCCCCTTCTCCTCCCACCTTCAATCTTTCCCAGCATCAGAGTCTTTTCCAGTGAGTCAGTTCTTTGCATCAGGTGGTCAAAGTACTGGAGTTTCAGCTTCAGCATCAGTCCTTCCAATGTATATTCAGGACTGATCTCCTTTAAGATGGACTGGTTGGATTTCCTTGCAGTCCAAGGGACTCTCAAGAGTCTTCTCCAACACCCAGTTCAAAAGCATCAATTGTTCGGTGCTCAGCTTTCTTTATAGTCCAACTTTCACATCAGTACATGACTACTGGAAAAACCATAGCTTTGACTAGATAGACCTTTATTGACAAGGTAATGTCTCTGCTTTTTAATATGTTCTCTAGGTTTAATATGGTTTAATATGCTTTATGGTTTAAAGCATGGTTTAAAATACAGTTTAATGTGGTTTAATAGGTTTAACATGCTTCTCTAAAATATAACCAAAATAAGGACAGCACTGT
Source organism: Aepyceros melampus (assembly GCA_006408695.1). Classification (NCBI taxonomy): domain Eukaryota; kingdom Metazoa; phylum Chordata; class Mammalia; order Artiodactyla; family Bovidae; genus Aepyceros; species Aepyceros melampus. Next base: position 26,947 of record SJXQ01003461.1, read on the forward strand.
TGATGAAATAATCTTTCATTAAACTGTGAAAATAGTTTTACCTTTAAAACAGTTTGCTGAATGGATTTAACAGTCTAGAGAAACGCGATTATAATTCCCAATAAGAAAACATTCAACATGTTTAATGTATACTTTCTATTGGAGCATGAGATACACACAGAAAAGAGTACACATCACAGGTAAACCTGGTCTTTCTGCTGGCTCAGATGGTAGAGAACCTGCCTGCAGTGCAGGAGACCTGGGCTCCATCCCTGGGTGGGGAAGATCCCCTGGAGAAGGGAATGGCAACCCATCCCAGGATTCTTGCCTGGAGAATCCCATGGAGACAGGAGCCCAGCGGGCTACAGTCCATGGGTTGCAAAGAGTCGGACATGACTGGGTGGCTATCAGTATCAGTATAGGTATACAGGTGGATGACTTTTCACCAATCATAAATCTATTTCCTAAATTAAAAAAAAAAAAGCTTTATCAGATTCCTAGAAGCAATCTCTGTCCACTTATACAATCACAACCCAAAGGTAATCACTGTCCTAATGACAGAGATGATAGTTTATTTTTGCCTGACTTTGTTCTTCATATAATATGTAATATAACATTTCATTTGTTATTCATTTTATTATTGATAATGCTTAATATTTTTTAATAATTTCATTTGAGTTAGCTTATTTTTCTTGGAAGTAACATGCATAGAATGGAAAACCTCTATTAATGAAAAATCCACACAAATATTTACCAATGATATAATTAACTTTGATAGATTAAAATAAGTAGGTCAGGGGTTATGCAGCATAGCTAGGAAACTGTAGCCATGTGTAATCCCAAGAAATCTAAGAAACGAAGGAAAAAGAGAAATATTTCTCTAATCAAAAATATTAATTTATAAACATATATACCCACTTACGTGCTTAATAAGTTGCCTTACTATGGAATTAATATAAGTAATGTTTACTTGGGGTTTCCTGGTAGCCTAGAAACTGCCTGCAATGCAGGAGACCCCAGTTCAATTTCTGGGTCAGGAAGATCCCCTGGAGAAGGGTCAGGCTACCCATTCCAGTATTCTTGGGCTTCCCTGGTGGCTTAGCTGGTAAAGAATCCACCTGCAATGCAGGAGACCTGGGTTCAATCCCTGGGTTGGGAATATTCTCTAGAGAAGGGAACAGCTACCCACTCCATTCTAGCCTGGAGAATCCCCATAGGCATATGAGCCTGGCGGGATACAATCCATGGAGTCCCAGAGTCAGACATGATCGAGAAACTTTCACTCAGTTTACTTTACTTTATGTTTACTTTAAAATGATCTGAAGTGTTTACTTTAAATAATTTAAATGTTTACTTTTTAAAAAATCTGAAATCTTTTTACAAACAAATATAGAGTTCTATGTTGTTTTCCAAAATTCCATTATATAATAAAAGGATAGATGACACTTCAGTTTTATAACAGATTGTAAGAAAACATTCTGGGAGATTTAAATGATCCAGTTGGATGGGACTTGGGAAGCATCACTACAAACAAAGCTAGTGGAAGTGATGGAATACCAGTTGAGCTATTTCAAATCCTGAAAGATGATGCTGTGAAAATGCTGCACTCAATATGCCAGCAAATTTGGAAAACTCAGCAGTGGCCACAGGACTGGAAAAGGTCAGTTTTCATTCCAATCCCAAAGAAAGGCAATGCCAAAGAATGCATAAACTACCACACAATTGCACTCATCTCACACACTAGTGAAGTAATGCTCAAAATTCTCCAAGCCAAGCTTCAGCAATACATGAACCATGAAATCCAGGTGTTCCTCTGTCTTTAGAAAAGGCAGAGGAACCAGAGATCAAATTGCCAACATCCGCTGGATCATGGAAAAAGCAAGAGAGTTCCAAAAAAACATCTATTTCTACTTTATTGACTATGCCAAAGCCTTTGACTGTGTGGTTTACAATAAACTGGAAAATTCTGAAAGAGATGGGAATACCAGACCACCTGACCTGCCTCTTGAGAAACCTGCATGCAGGTCAGGAAGCAACAGTTAGAACTGGACATGGAACAACAGACTGGTTCCAAATAGGAAAAGGAGTACGTCAAGGCTGTATGTTGTCACCCTGCTTATTTAACTTATATGCAGAGTGCGTCATGAGAAACACTGGGCTGGAGGAAGCACAAGCTGGAATCAAGATTGCCGGGAGAAATATCAGTAACCTCAGATATGCAGATGACACCACTCTTATGGCAGAAAGTGAAGAAGAACTAAGGAGTTTCTTGATAAAAGTGAAAGAGGGGATGGAAAAAGTTGGCTTAAGGCTCAACATTCAGAAAACTAAGATCATGGCATCCAGTCCCATCACTTCATGGGAAATAGATGGGGAAACAGTACAAACAGTGGCTGACTTTATTTTTCTGGGCTCCAAAAATCACTGCAGGTGGTGAGTGGCAGCCATGAAATTAAGAGATGCTTACTCCTTGAAAGGAAAGTTATGACCAACCTAGACAGCATATTAAAAAGCAGAGACATTACTTTGCCAACAAAGTTCCATCTAGTCAAGGCTATATTTTTTCCAGTGGTCATGTATGGGTGTTGAGAGTTGCATTGTGAAGAAAGCTGAGCACTGAAGAATTGATGCTTTTGAACTGTGGTGTTGGAGAAGACTCTTGAGAGTGTCTTGGACTGCAAGGAGATCCAAACAGTCCATTCTGAAGGAGATCAGTCCTGGGTGTTCACTGGAAGGAGTGATGTTGAAGCTGAAACTCCAGTACTTTGGTCACCTGATGTGAAAAGCTGACTCACTGGAAAAGACCCTGATGCTGGTAAAGATGAGGGCAGGAGGAGAAGGGGACCACAGAGGATGAGATGGTTGGGTGGCATCACCAACTCGATGGACATGGGTTTGGGTGAACTCCGGGAGCTGGTGATGGACCGGGAGGCCTGGCATGCTGTGGTTCACGGGGTTGCAAAGAGTCGGACATGACTGAACAACTGAACTGAAAAAAAAAAAAATTAATTCAATCTCAGACTGTAATAACAGCAGTATAATACCCAAGAAGAATGATTGAATTCTCTGAATCCACACTCTTTGGGCATGTCACAGGTTCTTGCTGTACCTTACAAGAGACATTTGTAAACTAGGTTGTCTGGCCGAGAGAGCTCAGTTTCTTCAGGTGTGGTTAAGGGTTTCCTGTAATGAATGGCTGAAGAAACAGAATATTCAGGGCTACAGAATAGTTTTGGGGGACATGATAGCTGTCTCCAGATATTTTAAGAATTGCCACCTGAACAGCAGAATGGATTTAATTGAAACTTTTCTTTAGGGTAGAACTAGCCAGAATTAAGTAGCAAGGAAAAAATTTTGCTAAATATATGTAAAAAGTTCTCCCTGATAATTATAGTTGTCCAGCAGCAGAATTGGCTGAGTCAGAAAACTATTTCCCATTAGAGTAGAACTTAACCTTCAGGAAAATAATTTTCTCCAAATTTAAGAAAGTTCTGCCTAACAGTTTATAATTCTCAGCAATACAGTTTGCTGACTCAGAAAAGCAGTGAGTTCCATAGTCACCAAATGCCTGCAAAGGGAAGACCACACTTAGGTACGTTTCTATCTACACATGGCAGTCATTATAGAAACCTGTAGTCTCCCTGAATGTTAAAGTTCAATGATTCTATATTTTGTAATCACTGAATAAGTTTTTACACTATTTTTCTTTCAAATGGTTTGTACTATGTAACTGAGTTTTGCGGTATCTTTTCTTTTTGTCCTGAAGGATAGTTGATGTACAAGCTCTGTTAGTCTCAGGTGTACAACAAAGTTATCCAGATATATGTATATGTACTCTTTTTCAGTTCCTTTCCACTGTAGGTTATTATAAGATACTGCATATAGTGCCCTGTGCTATGTCCCTGCCCTTGTTGCTTATCCATTTTATATACAGTAGTGTGTACATATTAATCCCAGACTCCAAATTTATCCCCCTGCTCCCCACCAAATTTTGCAATATGTTTTATAACTTGGGCACAACATATTTGCTTAAATAACTAAATCTATTGAAACTTTCTGCACTAGCAACTAGAGAATTGCCAAACCTTTTTATCAATCACATACCCCTGTATCAATCACAATGATCAAAGTAGCAATGCAGAAACCAAAGACCCCAGTCTCAGTGGCTTTGGAGAACAAAGTTGATTGCTTGCCCTGACTCTGTGCCCACCACAAACTCCTGGATCTAAGCCTCTGGACTCAAGCAAGTTGCAGAGCTGTCACTCCCTACAACATGGCTGTTACGAAGGCGAAGGAAGAAACAGTGGAGGTCACACAGGCTGTTAAAGCGTCCACCCTGTGGGTGCATACATCACATCTGCTCAGATTTCATCCATTAAAGGAGGTTTAATAATTAGGAATTTTAACAGTGGGTGGGAAGACCTCTCAATTATGCTTTCTCTGTTTTGCTCTTTTGCTTAATGTCAGAACTACTACCCAGTGAGAGGAAGCCCATCACAGATGCCTCCAGGAAACACCGCCTCGTTGCAATGATTTCTCTGCATCCTTAAAAAACAGCACACTTCTGACACTACTGCAGACTAGATCTGAAGTTGGGGCGAAAGATACTAGAACTTGAAATCGGTCTTTCTTTTCTTTCAGTGTACTAATGAGAGTTCTCAGTTATTGATTTGGTCTAATTTGGTGATTAGAAGTGAACATTTTCCTGAGAAAACTGAGGCTCATGCACTAATTTCATACTAACACATATGAAACTTGTAAAGATTACTTTTGATTTGCCACACAAGTGGAACAGGTCTCTCACACACATACACATACACACACAACAAAAACCTCACCAGTTGCTGCCTCAGGAACTAGGAAACTAATCAACTTTCATACATTACAATGTTTCCAGCCCCTTCTATTACTGACTGTTCTTCTTTTCTCTAGAAATATAAAATAAAAATTTAAATCCTCCTCAGAGAAGGAAATGGCAACCCACTCCAGTGTTCTTGCCTGGAGAATCCCAGGGATGGGGGAGCCTGGTGGGCTGCCGTCTATGGGGTCACACAGAGTCAGACACGACTGAAGCGACTTAGCACCAGCAGCAGCAAAAAGATTCATTTCACCAAATTCCATTTTTGTGGGGCTTCCCTTATAGCTCAGTGGAATGTGCCTGCAGTGCAGGAGACCCTGGTTCAATTCCTGAGTTGGGAAAATCCCCTGGAGAAGGGATAGGCTATCCACTCCAGTACTCTTGGGCTTCCCTTGTGGCTCAGCTAGTACAGAATCCGCCTGCAATGCAGGAGACCTGGGTTCAATCCCTGGGTTGAGAAGATCCCCTGGAGAAGGGAAAGGCTACCCACTCCAGTATTCTGGCCTGGAGAATCCCATGGACTGGATAGTGCATGGGGTCACAAAGAGTCAGACACGATTGAGTGACTTTCACTTTCACTTTTGTGGGCAAAGACAAGATGGTGTAAGTGTGGGTAGCACTCTGTTATGACAACAGTGAAATATTCATCACACCAAGATATTCTGATCAGTGGCCTTAGAAGGAAGTTGCCTGTTATAGGTCAACTTTCCATTCTTCTACTCGTTCTTGTGTGCCTCCAGATCTGCCTGCCCCTCCTCATTACTTCTGTCATGTGTCCATTTCACTCCCACCTGCTTGCCTAAAAAGGGGGTCTCTCTTGTTTTAATAATGTAGCATTTTCAGTGGAACTTGCCTTCAGATCTGTCTTGACAGATTCTCTCAAAACCTCATGCCTTGATGAGAGGTAGTTCAGACAGTTCTATATTAAACAAATCTGTGCTAAGTGTCAGGATGGAAGCCAGGTACAGGATTTCAGGGATGAGCAGGGGCCAGCCCCCGACCTCAAAGAAATAACAGTCCCGCAGGAAAGGTAAAAACCAGATAGCAGATCACGATGGGGTTATCTCATAAACAAAAGCATATTTCTCACCTTCATTCTTTCCTTTGGCTCAGGTATTTAAACACACTTAGTCCTAAATGGAAAATCACTTAGAAATTATCCCCGAACACTTGTCTCAGGACTAAGGCTGACTAAGCCATCTGAGATTCTCAATGGGGCTTGTTACAAACTCAGGGATCTATAGACCCTTGGATCTTTACCAGAAATTCAGATCTGTAAGCCTGTAATGGGTCTCTGGGAATATAGCTTTCCAAAGCTTTTGGGTGATGCTTGTACGCAACCAAGTTTGGAACTTCTGCAGCAAAACAAATAACGAGACTGCCTTTCCTCATATAAATATATATATACACACAAATATACACAAAGACAAAAAATAGGCAATGAAGAATATTTTAATGACATTCCTAAGAGCATATTGGTATATGCCTACAAACCAAAATATCAAAGGCAATCTAGGTCTATTTTTTCAAAACAGAGATTTTATGAGTATGTTGTGATTATGGAGAAAAGCTTGTTTCTAAGCATGAAATGGTAAAAAATGGAGCATCACTCAGTTTATATTTTAATAATATGAATGACAGATTAGGAATATATAGTAAGAGAGCTAAACTACTGACTCCAACAAATTATTATCAAAGTAACATTAAATGGGTCAAGAATTTACATAAAATAATTTTTGAAAGACTGCAAAATAGATGGAATGAAATATATGAAATCAATAATCAATACAAAACCAAAGGAAATGGGAAATGTTAAAAAGACAATTTACTTGCCTCAGGAAGGAAAACACCCTGAATAAAATGGACCAAGATGGAAAAAGAAGAAAATCAAGAAGTAATCAAGTTTGAGAAAGAGGCATTTGGGAGAGCTAAAGATGCAAGATGAAGTTAAGGAAGTGCAAATAAATCAAGACGCATCAGCGATGGGTAAGGAAAGGGAGAGATGCGAGAGTATAAAGTTCGTGCTAACGCACTTTTCAAGTATCAGAGGAAAGATATGAAAATTTATTGAGCAAAAAAGACAGAATGTATGTCTCATACATAACCACACAGCTAAATGCCCTGGCTTATTCCCAGATCTGAGTGTGGGAACCCAACTAGCAAAGTGGGGTTTGGGAGAGGATAGTTTAAATTCTGTTGTATGTCCAGATACCAAGCCCTGGGAATAGAGCATCCATCCACAAAAAAAGGAATTGCAAATATTCGATACAAATGAGCTGATGGTGCAGAACCAGAAGGCACCAGGCAAAGAAGAGATACAATAAACTCCAGTGGCTCATAAATAAACTAGTAAGTGAGGGAAGCCTATACGGTACCAAAACATCCGCAGCGCCACAGACTTAATACTTAGGTTGGAGTCAGCTGAGCTATCTGATAGTTCATGAGGCTATTACATGAAAAAATGTGCATGTTAATTCATCCACAATCAGAAACACAGTTGAATTCAAAAGAAAAAAATAATACTGTGTGCTTTATAAAATTCAATGCAGCCAAAATAATTTAGGGTTTCTTGAGAAATCTGATTGCAATTTCTGGCCTACTTCTTGAAGTAGAACATAATCTTCCAGAAGATATCAAATGCTCTACAAGTCTAAAGACACAGATTAACACTAAGCAAGTTTGAGAATGAAGTCTAGCTTTGGACGGTTATGGACAGTTTGGGTCACCTCATTAGGGGATTGGTCACAGTCCATTGCGTGACATCTGACACGAGCTGTTGTGAAGCACAGGTCTGCTTCTTCTATTATTAATTTCTACCCGAGGGCAAATGCCAGGAGAACTTACTTTAGTTTCTGCCTCCTGCTGCCATTTCAACTGTCAGGAACAGCAGGAGTCAAAAATGAAAGCGCCGCCTTAAAGAAAGGCTGTGCCATGGTATCATTTTTAAAACTGACAGCTTTGTGCTGTCCCTAGTCTTAAGGAGAGGGATTGTCACTTGTGCCTCCTGTTGCCATTTTGACAAAGGAAGACATTCTCCCACCTCCAAAAGCAACAGTAATTTTAAAACGGCAAGTGAAACAGGTTTGCAAGTTGCAAGGGGGAACTCATTTACCCCAAAGACTGTAAACTATTATGGAACACGGAATAGCTTAAGAGTCTATTCATTCAAAAAAAAAGAAAAATAGAGAAATGGATTTTTCTGTCTGGGCTTTAATAAAGAGGGTAATTTTCAATGTGAGAGAGCCTGCAACAAGCCAAGATGATAAAGCAATGCCAAGATTAGTTAATTTTTTTAAAAATAAAGAGAAACTGTATTAGCTTTGTATTCTGTAGAAAAGATCATTCAGTGAAGGTAGATCCGAAGGAGACAGGAGACTGCAAAGAACAGAGCAGACAGCTACTTCAAGGCTAATTGTTAAAATCCAGGAGAGATTTTTGGCTCAGACAGTAAGGAATCCTCCTGCAATGCAGGAGACATAGGTTCTATCCTTGGGTCAGGAAGATCCCCTGGAGAGGGCATGGCAACCCACTTCAGTGTTCTTACCTGGAGAATCCCGTGGACAGAGGAGCCTCGTGGGCTATAGTCCATGGGGTCAAAAAGAGACATGACTGAGTGACTGTGACTAAGTAACTAGGAGAGCTTTTTAAAAAGAAAATTATTTTCAAACATCAAAATTCAGTGTTAAGAAAGCAGAATAGTTGTGATAAAGGGGCAAGATTTTGGAGGTTCAAGAGGGAGGGGACATATATATGCTACTAAGTCGCTTTAGTCATGTCCAACTCTGTGCGACCCCAGAGACGGCAGCCCACCACACTCCCCCGTCCCTGTGATTCTCCAGGCAAGAACACTGGAGTGGGTTGCCATTTCCTTCTCCAATGCATGAAAGGGAAAAGTGAAAGTGAAGTCGATCAGTCGTGTCCGATTCTTTGCGACCCCATGGACTGCAGCCTACCAGGCTCCTCCGTCCATCGGATTTTCCAGGCAAGAATACTGGAGTGGGGTGCCATTGCCTTCTCCAGACATATATATATACCTAGCCAACTCATTGGAAAAGACTCTGATGCTGGGAAAGATTGAAGGCAGAACCTTGAGAGCTAATTAAATTTCCTCTGCCAAGATGCTTTGAAGGCAGACTGCTAAATCTGAAATTATTTGTAGCCTTTCAAGTGAGAAAATCAAAAACAGTTTCTTTTAAAAAAATCTACCATTTCTAGTAGAATAAGCTTGAAAAACATCACTTAATATCTTTCATCCTCACATGAAGATGAGCCAGACCTCAAAAAAATGGGAAATATAAGATCTCGTTAGTATGTGGCCCTTCATCATATGATAGATGGTTACTTTACCTAACATGCCTTTACTTAAAATAGCTGATAGGAGAAAACATAATCAATTAGGCTTGAGGAAAGTGAATCTCCTCATATGGGACATTGCTATAAAAATTACCAGGAAGTAGAGGTCAGGAAGAACCCCCGGAGAAGGGCATGGCAACCCACTCCAGTATCCTTGCCTGGAGAATCCCATGGACAGAGGAGCCTGACGGGCTACGGTCCACAGGGTTGTAAGAGTCAGACAGGACCTTGTGACTCAGCAACAACAGAGGCTCGGTTCGGTCGGTTCAGTCGTTCAGTCGTGTCCGACTCTTTGCGACCCCATGAATCGCAGCACGCCAGGCCTCCCTGTCCATCACCAACTCCCGGAGTTCACTAAATCATTTTTGTACTGAGCACTTAGGTAAGTGAGGCAGGTATCGCATCTCTGTGTCTCTCCTTCACTGGTGTGCGTGCTGTCACTTCAGTCGTGTCTGACTCTCTGTGACCCCATGGACTGTAGCCCACCAGGCTCCTCTGTCCATGGGATTTCCCAGGCAAGAATACTGGAGTGGGCTGCCATGACCCCTTCAGGGGAGTCTTCCCGACCCAGGGCTTGAACCCGTGTCTCTTCTGACTCCTGCACTGGCAGGCGGGTTCTTTACAACTAGTGCCACCTGGGGAGCCCTCCACTGGAGACTGAAGTAAATAAAACTGATGAAGATAAAACTCCCTCATGCCCACTCTGAGTCCCCAAGTTTGAGGCCATCCTCTATCAGGTATCAAGTGTTGCCTGTTGCCAGAGTAAAAACAAATGAGGATTTCCAACCCACAAACTGCACATGGGCTTGGGCTTTCGAGAAATTATGTAGTTTTGACTTTCTACAGTGCTGGACCTCTGACTTTCTGATCCACCCTCTTTTCAACCCAGCCCCAAGTTTAAATCTCAACTCACCAGATCGTGCTCTCTGAGTCCCGGTTTCCAGGTCAACTGTTGCCCATGGAGCAGCCTCACAACTTCACTGAATGCTCTTGTAGGATGACAGTGTAACGCTGGAGATGGGTGTATTTGTGTTCTGATTCCTAGAAATTTTAATTATCCATTACACAGTATGTGTGGTCGGCTTTACAATGAGGGCAGCTTGTTCAATCATGACTACACTATGTATTATGTGTCTCTCATGTGACAAGTTGCAATAAATTCTTTCTTCCCCTTTTGCTGGCTGCTATACCCACCCTCTACTTTCGAGTTTCTAAGGAAAAAAAAAAAGTATTTATTATGTACTTTTTTATTCCGACTACAGATGTAGCAAATCACCCCACTACTTCTTGCTACTTTTCTGTAAAGAAAAATATACAGTATCACTTTCTATTCTTTTTCTAATCTTTCTATTAAGATGACCTATAATGTGATACAAATCAAGACTTTTTCAGTGTTTCTAATCCCTCCACTCTCCTAAAATTATATTATTCATGATCACCAATGACATTTTTACAGTCCTCTTTATTCCTTATTCATTGCATTCCATGCCAGGCCATAAATGTTGAACAAACATAAAAGGTAAAGTAAGCACCCAAGACTGGAGCAAACATAGCAAAATTTTAAGCAGCATCAAAGCCTCTGACTGTGTGGATCATAACAACCTATGGAAAATTCTTCAAAAGATGGGGATACCAGACCACATTACCTACCTCCTGAGAAATCTGTGTACAGGTCAAGAAGCAACAGTTAGAGCTGGACATGGAAAACAGACTGGTTACAAATTGGGAAAGGAGTACGTCAAGGCTGTATATTGTCACCCTGCTTATTTAACTTCTATGCAGAGTACACATGCAAAATGCCAGGCTGGATGAAGCACAAGCTGGAATCAAGATTGCTGGGAGAAATATCAATAACCTCAGATATGCAAAGGACATCACCCTTATGATAGAAAGTGAAGAAGAACTAAAGAGCCTCTTAATGAAAGTGAAAGAGGAAAGTGAAAAAGTTGGCTTAAAACTCAATGTTCAGAAAACTAAGATCATGGTATCTGGTCCCATTACTTCATGGCAAATAGATGGGGAAACAGTAGAAACAGTGAGAGACTTTATTTTGGGGGGCTCCAAAATCACTGCAGATGGTGACTGCAGCCATAAAATTAAAAGATGCTTACTCCTTGGAAGAAAAGATATGACCAACCTAGATAGCATACTAAAATGCAGAGACATTACTTTGCTGACAAAGGTCTGTCTAGTCAAAGCTATGTTTTTTTCCAGTAGTCATGTATGGATATGAGAGTTGGACTATAAAGAAAACTAAGTGCCAAAGAATTGATGCTTTTGAAAAGCGCTGTTGGAGAAGACTCTTTAGAGTCCCTTGGACTGCAAGGAGATCAAACCAGTCAATCCTAAAGGAAATCAGTCTTGAATATTCATTGGAAGGACTGATGTTGAAGCTGAAATTCCAATACTTTGGCCACCTGATGCGAAGGACTGACTCCTTGGAAAAGACCTGAGAAAGACTGAAGGCAGGAGGAGAAGGGGACGACAGAGGACAAGATGGGTAGATGGCATCACCAACTCAATGGACATGAGTTTGGGTAAACAACAGGAGTTGGTGGAAGACAGGGAGGCCTGGTGTGCTGCAGTCCATGGGGTCGCAAAGTCAGACACAACTGAGCAACTGAACTGAACTGAGAGGCTGGATGATGTCAGTTTCAAAAACAGTCCATCCTGAGGGTCAGATAAACCTACCTGCCCATCAAAAACTGCTGGAAGATTTGGCTCCCTGGTTTAGAAACAGCACTGACTGAGTCTTGCTTCTTTGGAAACAGACCAAGTCCCGTTCCAGGAGGATTTTCATGCAGAAGGTGATGGACACCAACTAGACACTAGAGACACTGAGAGCAAGGACTCCCGTCTTGCCCTGTCTCCTGAGTGTGAGAGCAAGCATGCTTCTGTGGCCAATTATGGGATATTTGAGTTCTGCTGTGTGAGGATTCTTTGAAATTGTGCGTTTCCACTCAAGAAACAAACAGTTCCATAGAATGCCCAGCACCAAGGCATGTAAATGACTTATGGAAAAATTCTTGACCTATGTGCTGTCTTACAACATATATACCTCAAGGCAACACTAGAGCATTGTAATAAAGTGGACTTTGATGACAAAAAAAAAAAATTGTACGTAGGTCACATGTTTAAGTGTCACATTGGCACTGAAGCAAAAGATCACATTTGATTTAGAAAAGAATGGCTGCTGCTGCTAAGTCACTTCAGTCGTGTCCGACTCTGTGTGACCCCATAGACAGCGGCCCCTGTCCCTGGGATTCTCCAGGAAGGAACACTGGAGTGGGTTGCCAAATAATGGCAGTTGAGTTCAAAAAAAAAAAAAAATAGTAGATGGCAGAGTGGATACAAAGTTAAGAACGTGATTGTGAAACAGAGCATCACTCCCAAGTCCTCAGCTTCCTTTTGTCTGTGGAAAAACTTTACTCAAAGAATAAATTTAATCAGAGAAGTGAGTAAATGAGGAAATGAAGGAAAACAGTCAAAGGAGGCCAAATAATAGTAAAAGTATAGTCATTAAGCACAGTCAAGACCTTTAGTTCCTTCTCAAGGGCTACAGCTGATATTGCAAGCCACGTCTTTCGAGTTGTCTTATAGACACTGAAAGCACACCAGGCAGAGAAGTTAACTACATGATGATCAGTCTGTAGCCATGACATGCTAAGCCATTTTCAGTTCAGTTCAGTCGCTCAGTCGTGTCTGACTCTTTGCAACCCCATGAATCGCAGCATGCCAGGCCTCCCTGTCCATCACCAACTCCCAGAGTTCACTCAGACACATCCACTGAGTCAGTGATGCTATCCAGCCATCTCATCCACTGTCATCCCCTTCTCCTCCTGCCCTCAATCCCTCCCAGCATCAGAGTCTTTTCCAATGAGTCAACTCTTCGCATGAGGTGGCCAAAGTATTGGACTTTAGTTATGTCCAACTCTTTGTGACCCTATGCTGCCTCAATTCTGAGAATTGGCCTCAAAGAAAATGAGAACAAACCGACCCTGGAATTGAAGACTCACTGTACCTAAAACAATCAAGAGGATCCTGATCAGACCGCTGATGACAAAGTTCAAGATGACTGTCAGAGTTGCCTGTGCTGTTTCTGAACGGAGCCCCCTCCCTGTGTCTATAAAAGCTCTTGCCTGCTGGCTGTCAGCCCGGGAAGTCAGCCTCTGGACAGGAGTCAGGCCAGCCCGCCCCCTCTCTTCTGAGCCAACTGGCAGGGGCAGGGGTGAGGAGCTAACGAGTGTGGAGAATTAGAGGCTGGGAAATAAAGGCCATCCCATCCTGACACCAGCATGGAGGCTGCTAAAGAACTTGACCATCAATTCTATCTTAAAATCTTTCCTTTCTTTTTTCTAAGACATTCTTATTTTCCTGTAACCTCTTTCATCTTTCAATCTCTACTTTCCTTGAAAATTTTTTTCCTCCTCAGAACACTAAATTTAGATCATGACTGGTTTCTCTCCATAGATACAGCATGTGTGCTAAGATGCTCAGTCATGCCTGACTCTTTGTGATCCTATGAATTAAACATGCTGAATGACACATTGCTACAAGATTGGGGGGCTTCCCAGGTCTCTCAGTGGCAAAGAATCCGCCTGCCAAGCAGAAACATGGGTTTGATCCCTGGGTCGGGAAGATTCCTCTGGAGAAAGAAATGGCAACTCACTTCAGTATTCTTGCCTGAAAACTTCCATGGACAGAGGAGCCCGGAGGGCTACAGTCCAATGGGGTTGCAAAGAGTTGGACATGACTGAGCAACTAAACAGCAGCAACAGCTAAAAGATTGCCTCAGTGAATCAGACACCGTAATTTTTCCTGCAGCTGTCTTTACCTGACTTAAATCGTCCCTTTCCAGTTCAATCAAAGTGTCGAGTGTTCATGGTCTATTTCTTTTGACAATATTTGCCTCTTTCCAGAAAGGCTGCATAAGCTGAGGAAATGGGATAGACTTTGGCCCTTTAGACACATTACCTTTAATCAAAAACTACATCATCCGATGTCCAGCCAATGACCAGGTCACAGGGCAGACAAACTCCTGGGAATGCAAACATGAGTGATTCTCAGCCTACATGCTGTGCTTTGGGCTCACGAGGAATTGTCCAGTCCCCAAACACCTTCCCTGTTCTGTCAATCTCCCCCATACTTAATTCCATTGCCTGAAATACAGGAAGCAGAAACTTCTTCATGGTAGTTAGCACCTGGAGACACATAGAGCCTATTATAATTGAGTATCCTGGAGAGATTATGCCAAGAAGGGGAGAGAGCGAGAACACTACTCATGAGCAAGCAATCCTAGCAGGAAAACTTTCTAGTGCTCCCCCACGAGGAACAGGAAGGAGACATCCTGTGTCTACTGAGCAGAGATGAGCTAGTAAAGGAGGCACGTTTGCTTCAGGCGCCTCCGTGAGAACTGAGCAAGGCAGAGCAATCGGCTTCACCAGAACCCTACTGTGAGAGAAGCACAGAGCAAGAAGGGGCTTCCCTGGTGGCTCCGTGGAAAAGAATCTGCCTACAGTGCAGGAGATGTGGGTCCAATCCCTGAGTTGGGAAGATCCCCTGGAGAAGGAAATGGCTATCCACTCCAGTATTCGTCCCTAGAGAATTCCATGGGCGGAAGAGCCCAATGGGCTACAGTCCATGGGAGTCACAGAGTCAGACACTGCTTGGTGACTAAACGACAACAACAATGACATTTAATAAGAAAGACATCGGTCACTGCATTCGAGTTTTCCTCCATTTTACTAGATTTCAGTTTTTACTACACTTACTAGATGCACAGATGATGATAAACTCCTTTGAGTCTCAATTTTCTCAAAAGATGACAATCATAATGGCAATGTGATGAGATTGTGAATATAAAATGAGGTGATATATCATAAGAGTACTGGTGCCCAGCAGAAGCTAAATAGAGGTTAATTCCTCCAACTATTTCTTAAATGGGTTCATAAAAATTTTTGCCAGAGGTTATTTGGGGGATTGAATGAACAAATAGACACAAAAAAGAATTTTGCAAAATGTAAAGCACCCTACTGATATTCATTACTATGACTACTAACATGAGAATTATGTCTGATCAGTTGACAAGGATCTGTGTCTCCAGGCTGAGCACTGAAGAAGCTGTAGCTGATGTCAGGTCTGGGTGGCTGCAGAGTGAAGTAGAAAAATCCTCATCCTGGGAATCCAGAAACCTGGGTTTGACTTGTGTCTGGCACCTGCTACCTCTCTGAGGAGGTTACTCATCCCCAAGCCTTGGTTTCTCGCTTATAAAATGATTATAATACCCACTCAGGAGTTCTTATGAAATTTAAACAAATTTGGGGCTTCCCCAGGTGGCTCAGAAACTGCCTCCTGATGTAGGAGATGTGGGTTCAATCTCTTGGTCGGGAAGATCCCCTGGAGAAGGAAATGGCAACCCACTCCAGTTATACCTACTCAGCAGTCCTTGGGAGATTTAAACAAATTTAGAGAGGAGGACTCCAGTATTCTGGAGCTTACCTTGTGGCTCAGCTGGTGAAGAATTCCCTTGCAATGTGGGAGACCTGGGTTCGATCCCTGGGTTGGGAAGATCCCTTGGAGAAGAGAAAGGCTACCCACTCCAATATTCTGGTCTGGAGGATCCCATGGACTGTAAAGTCCATGGTGTTGCGAAGAGTCAGCGGACAGGACTGAGTGACTTGCTCTTTCACTTGCACTTTCCCTTTCAGGGAGGTGGAAGAAGAGGAGAGAAGAGAAGAGGGCTTCAGAGGATGAGGTGGTTAGATGGTATCACCTACTCGATGGACATGAACCTGGGCAAACTCCAGGAGATGGTGAAGGACAGGGAGGCCTGGCGTGCTGTAGTCCATGGGGTCGCAAAGAGTCAGACACAACTGAGTGACTCAACAACAACAATAAGGAGATGAAATTCCTTCTCAGACTGCCGGTCAGAGCAGGAGCTGGAGCTGAGCTCGATTATCCAAAGCCCACAAATTGCTGAATTCTCTGAGTCTCTGTTGGTCAGCCCTGCCGAATCAATGTCTCAGGGCCCCTGGGGAGATATAGGATCCTGAGCTTCTCAAATGTCTCAGCCAGGTCCCTTTAGGAGCAGAAGAGACTGATCTGCCTGTCCACAGGAACCAAGTGGAAGAGTGGAAAGTACCCCTCCAAGCACGAAATTTCTTTGAGGTCTTTACACTGGTTATTGTATTGGATCAGCCAAAAGTTCATTTAGGTTTTCTGTAACATCTAACGGATTTTTGCTTTGTGTTAAGCAGCCATCCAGAAAATTCTGGGGAAAAAAAATTGATATCCTTGAGCATCCCTCTTGCCTTGACGATGCTTCTCATCTCAGGTGTCCTGACAGTTAACTCAGAATGTCAGTGGCAGGAGCTACTTACACAATAGTTAATGCTATTCATAATAATTCAGATGTCACTGTCTTTTGTTTTCTTCACATCTGCCTGGCACATAGCACTCCATTAGCTCAAAATCTCTCCCCACTTTCAGGGTCTCGGAGGACATCTCATATTAGCGTCTGAGACCCACTCTGACAGTTTCTGCTCTGACTCCCTTTGCTGACATCCTGGGAGCTGCACCAGGCTAGAGAACTTTCTGATTGCAGGGCGGGCCAAAGGGCGGCAGGCTTACTGGGAAAGGGGCTAGGGGATTTGCCTTGAGGTTAAAATTAGAAGCAGACACACTGTTTCTATGTTATTCACATGTTACACATCAAAAGCAAAGGCAAAGTCCAAAGATGCCTGCAGGCACATTTTACCTTATGCTCTAAAAGTGTCAATTTCCTTCATCATTTTGCAGGTGACTTGAGAGCTGATAGGGACATGGGGGAGGGAACGGGGGAGCTCCCTCTCCTGTGCCCAGTCAACAGTGAACTGCCAGGAAATGTAGGAGCTGAGCTGGAAGTTGCATGAGTTTGGGTGCACCGTATAAAAAAAGGTTTATAAAAGTTAGTGAAGAAATGTGGAAAGCAATCATTGGAGCTGACAACTCCAGTGACACCCTGAAGGGGAGAAATTGAGGGGTATGGTGAGCATCTACCAGGGGATGCAAGGTCGTCGAGAATTAAGCTAACTTTCAAAGCCATCCTAGTAACTATAAAAGTCCAAGCAATATTCTGATTTCCACGGAAGACAATGAAAAGAACTGATGGGTCCGTTCAGCAACCTGATGAATCTTTTGACCTTTTTGTAGAGTAATACGCCAGCTTTCTCAAATGTGAGCTTTCCTTAGGAGTTTTGGGGGCTGAGATACTGAGGTGAAAATCAAATTATACGTTCTTCAGTACCACTGCCAAATGTATTGCTTTCTCATCATGAAAATTTTATATGGCTTCAGCTGTAGTAGAGTATACCTGACTTGGATGTATTTATTCATATTATAAGGACTATGATAGAACACCATAATAAATTATTCTAAACCTGTGCATGCTAAGTTGCTTCAGTCATGTCCAACTCTTTGCAACCCCATGGGATGTAGCCTGTCTGGCTCCTCTGTCCATGAGATTCTCCAGGCAAGAAAACTGGAGTGGGTTGCCATGCCCTCCTCCAGGGGATCTTCCTGACCCAGGGATCCAATCTGCATCTCTTACGTCTCCTGCATTGGTAGGTAGGTTCTTTACCACTAGCATCCCCTCGACTAATCAAAACCATTTACACAGAAACTGATGTGGTAACAGTTCCAAACATTCAGAAATTTTAAAAAAGTGAAATGTAACAGATGCTCAATGTCATTCAGCAAACTATGACATTTACATGAATAAAGAGAAAGATCATATCCACAAAAAGATTAAGTAGGCAAAAGGCAATGAATCCAGTTGAAATGTAGCCAGATTCATACAGTCTGTCCCAGGAACCTTCTGGCACCATCTTTTCAGTGCCAACATGGAGGAATTTTTTTTTTTTAATTAAATCTCAAAAAGGCAATTCAATAGCAAAGCTGCTACTCAATGAATATCTGCTGCCAAGTCACTTCAGTCGTGTCCGATTCTGTGCGACCCCATAGACAGCAGCCCACTTCCAGTTGAAATGTAGCCAGATTCATACAGTCTGTCCCAGGAACCTTCTGGCACCATCTTTTCAGTGCCAACATGGAGGAATTTTTTTTTTTTTTTAATTAAATCTCAAAGAGGCAATTCAATAGCAAAGCTGCTACTCAATGAATATCTGCTGCTAAGTCACTTCGGTCGTGTCCGACTCTGTGCGACCCCATAGACAGCAGCCCACCTAGCTCCCCCGTCCCTGGGATTCTCCAGGCAAGAACACAGGAGTGGGTTGCCATTTCCTTCTCCAATGCATGAAGGTGAAAAGTGAAACTGAAGTCACTCAGTCATGTCTGACCCTCAGCGACCCCATGGAGTGCACCCCACCAGGCTCCTCCATCCATGGGATTTTCCAGGCAAGAGTACTGGAGTGGGATGCCACTGCCTTCTCTGAATGAATATCTAGGAGAACTAATTTCAACTTTTGTTAGCTTGCAGTACAACACAAGGGCTTCCATGGTGGCTCAGTCAGTAAAGAACCTGCCTGCAATGCAGAAGACCAGGGTTCAATCCTTCGATCGGGAAGATCCCCTGGAAAAGCGCATGTTAACCCACCACAGTATTCTTGCCTGGGAAATCCCATGGGCAGAGGAGTCTGTGGGCCATTGTTCATGGGGTCGCAAACAGTCAGACACAACTGAGTGGTGATACGCACACACACTGCAATAAAAAACACTTGTAGGGCATTCTGTATCTTTTGGTGAAGCAGCTACAAAGTAGATTTTAAGAAAGCATCTCAGCTCAAAACTGTACTTGGCATTTTGAGGACACTGGTCCCTTGATGGCTTTGTTCCTGGGAGGGAACAAAGGAGACACAAGTGGGCAAGGAGGGCGTTCCCTTGCATATAGCAGGTTCCAGAGCAAATATCAGCATGAGGTCACAAATTTGCAACATCCCAGAAATAAGAACATGCAGCCCCCTTCATTGTTATAACTGCTGACTTTTAAATAACCTGTCATCACTGTCATAAAATATATACACATTTAAGAAAATAAAATCCTGGGTAAATAATTTTTTTTTTCAGTCACAAGTTAATATTTATTTTTAAAATTGCAACGAACTCCTTTTTCTGTGTTTCGACAGATTTTGTCTTGACTAAGTCCATGGCACATTCACACCAGAATCCATAAAATACAAACACTCTTAGAATAAAGCTGCATTTTTCTCGCTGATAACAAAAAACGAAGCCACGTTTTGCTTAAACTGTGGCTATTACCAGGTACCTCAGGGTAAGACAATTTTTTTTTTCCAAACACCAAAAGGGGAAGAAAGTAAGTTGATACATAGTTCAGTTGCTGTCTTTCCTGTGTGAAGGCTCAGGGAAACAAAGAGAACAATGTCATTGTTTTATGATTTTAACTCTGCTGGGAAGCTGCTCTGGTAAGTTTCTACTGCAGGGGATGTATTTGATGAAAATCTTAAAAGCGATCGGGTGGTATAAACTGTTGACTTTTATCCTTCCCTATCATGAGTCCCTTATTCTTTGAAGGATCTTTACCTGGGAAGCTTTCAACTTCCACTGTCATGCGAAGCCTCTTGGATCCAGAGATAAAAGCAAAATTAACTTTTCAAGGACACGGTGGTCTGGAAAAAGGAAAGTTGTTTAGGAACTAAACATAAATTCAAAAATTGAATTGGTTCCTCCACTGAATTTAAGTTTCGTGAACAACCTATTTTCTCCCTTGCATCTGTAGAGACTATGGGTAAAACTCTACCCTCAAAATTCTGCCAATCAGTTTCAGCATCATTTCTTCTTTGGATAACACCTCTGTTCATTTTTACTTTGGTTAACGTGCCACTGAATGAATTCTGAAAGCCAGTTATAGGAGCCACAAATTCTCAAGAAATGTCTTCACTGTAACTGTTTTATGCTGTGCCAAAACAGTAGTATAAATACTGTTTTCATCTTAGTGAATATAAACTTCCTCTAGAAAGAGTGGATTTCCTCTTTTCAAAAACTTTTAAGTCTAGTACCACTCAACATTCCCATGTAGTATAAAATCAACTGAAAATTATTCTCTTCAATCAACAGTTTGAGCTTGTTAGAAACAGGTAAAAACTGAACACCATCAGCCTCTCCATGCACCTATAATCACACACACACACAGGTTTATTCTTTGCATGTCAATTACAGATGAGGCTCAGCAAATGTGGATTGCTCTACTGCTAAAAGCAGATACTATTCACATGTGAGGAAGAACACTGATAATAATATGAAAGTTTAATACTAATTTAGCACAAAAAGTAAGCCCAGACTTCAGGTTCTTTCATATACTTATTCAACTTATAAAATGCCTACTCTGTGAAATGCTTTCTAATTACAGTAACCTAGTAACCTGTTTCCATTTCATTTCCTTCTGTCCCTTGAACCCAACTACTGCATTTTTTTTAACCAGTCTTAACCCTTTAACCTGCTAATGAGATGCCTTAATGGACTGTTAATTGACTGATAGCCATTCTTTATCCCTGTAATTGCTTCAGTGTGAACAGAGATGGAAATGAAAATTATTCACGCCAGAGCCTTAATTTATATTATTACATCATTTTATGTTAGTCTTGATTGATTAGAGTGTTTTGGGGCAGTCATGCCCGAGTCCAGTTCCCGTGTGCTGCTTCTCTTTTCACAGGCATTTTTGAGGAAGACATCAAATATTTCCGAGCCACAGTGAATTATGTCACAAGCCTCATCAGATTACAGAAGTCAAAAGATTTCAACATGAGGATAACTTTTCTGAAGAGATTAAAGAGCCACAATGTCTTATCTAGCCAAGTTTAGAGGATAGAGCCAGGACCCCGGAGAAGGCGATGGGACCCCTCTCCAGTACTCTTGTCTGGAAAATACCATGGACAGAGGAGCCTGGTAGGCTGCAGTCCATGGGGTCGCGAAGAGTCGGACACGACTGAGCGACTTCACTTTCACTTTTCACTTTCACGCATTGGAGAAGGAAATGGCAACCCACTCCAGTTTTCTTGCCTGGAGAATCCCAGGGACGGGGGAGCCTGGTGGGCTGCCATCTATGGGGTCACACAGAGTCGGACACAACTGAAGCGACTTAGCAGCAGCAGCAGCAGCAGAGCTGGGACCCAGCTCAGTATGTCTCCTGTCTTCAATCCGCCTTTAATATTTCCATTTAAACATCTAATGTACCAAATATTTACATACATACTTTAAAAAATGAGAGTAGAGATTTTTCATTATCTAATTAGGTATCTGCTCATCTGTGATCGTACTTACCAGTTTCAATTTCTTATCAAATTCTACATTCAAGTACATTCAGTTGCCACATGGATGTTTTCTTTTTCCTTTCATTCATTCTTTCTTTTTCCTTTTTTTTCCCCTTTCCTCTCTGTGTTTGAGATTGTGGACTTTTTTCTACCTTAGCAATTTTCTCCATCAGCAGTAAATCAGATGATGTGAATCACTGGTAGGCATACAGACAAAGACTTTGTGGGACATGATTATACAAAGATTTAAACTCCTTTGTCTTTCATATTCAAGTCTCTACCCCAGAGCGTGGTCTCTCTGTGAATCAGCAGATCTGAAAAAGTCAGGAGAGTACCCGCCACATGCACTAGGTGGACATACTGCTCTTTTGTCCTCCACACTACGTGAGTTTCAGATTTAGGTGATATAATTTAGCATCCCCAACCTCCCTGTTGTCCCTATTAAAACCTAAAAGATATATGTATTACCTCCTTCTACTTCCTCATCTCCCAGAATTAACTAATGATAAAATCCTTCTAATTTTTCTCAGAAATAATTTTCCAGTTATTCCATCTTTTCCATGCAGTCCTACTATTCCTGCCCTTCTTGTCTCTCACCTAGATGATGGCAATACAATTTAACTGGTCTTTTTTTGGCCCCAAAGCCCCACCTCCATATTACTGCTAAGATGAATTCTCTAAATTTGCAATCTGCTGAAAAGCCTTCAATGGCACTGAAAAATATGTCCTAACTCCTTACTCTCATACCTGATCCTTTGGGATGGTACCTTTTCAGTGTCTGCCTTTCTGGTATTTCTCCACTGCAGCCCCGTGTGAACTTCATAACAGTTTTTATAACTTTTTTCCCAGTTCATTTCTGGCATCACTTCCTCTGGGAAGCGTTCCTTTCCTCCAGGAAGCCTTCGCTGCTTCCCAGTTTGGATCTAAGTAACTGTCTTCTGAATGCTTAGGTAACTCAAACCATGACTCTTGTTAACGTCCAACCAACCACTACATTGGAATTATCTATTTATATGTCTGTTTCTCCTAGAAATTTGCAAGTTCCTCTCACAGAATGACAAAGTCTTCTTAAACATGGGTATCACTTAAGAAGTATCTAATCAGTTAGTTAATTAATGAGGTGTCCTGGGGGGGGGGGAACTCATTGACTCACAATGAAGATGTTTGTGAGGAAAGCTTATCTTCAGACAGAAAAATAGCAAGAAAGATTTCACAGTGGCAGCGGCACCCTATTATGACTCTTGTTAACGTCCAACCAACCACTACATTGGAATTATCTATTTATATGTCTGTTTCTCCTAGAAATTTGCAAGTTCCTCTCACAGAATGACAAAGTCTTCTTAAACATGGGTATCACTTAAGAAGTATCTAATCAGTTAGTTAATTAATGAGGTGTCCTGGGGGGGGGGAACTCATTGACTCACAATGAAGATGTTTGTGAGGAAAGCTTATCTTCAGACAGAAAAATAGCAAGAAAGATTTCACAGTGGCAGCGGCACCCTATGTGAGCATCACAAGTAGGTGAAATCCAATAAGCAGCGTTCCATGAAAGGACTTGTCAGGAAAATATATCAAATACAGAAGTGAGAGACTTGGACTAAAACAAGATTTAGTCCAGCTTCATAAAAATTAAACACATGGTTGGTATAAAATAACAAGTAGAAGTAAAGATTATAACAAAAAGAGGAGGGACTTTTACTGGCAAACTAGGAATACTGACCTATGTTCAATAAATAAAAAAACATAGCTATCATTGATTCAACATAGACTTTGTTTTATATATACACACACATATACTGTATATATACAACCTCTTTAAATGTATCCACAATTAACCCATGAGCAAGTACTATATCTCCTTTAAAAATGAGGAAACCAAGGTATGTGGAGGTGAGCAGCTTATCCAAGATCACACATGGTCAGTCTAAAACCAGGATTCAATACTAAACACTCTGGCTGGGAAAACACACTCTTGAAAATCCTGAGGGTTTTAAATCAGAGAATGAATCGAGGCAAATTGGAAGTGGTCAGACAGGACATGGCAAGAGTGAACATCAACATTCTAGGAATCAGAGAACTAAAATGGACTGGAATGGGTGATTTTAACTCAGATGAACATTATATCTACTAT
>SJXQ01003462.1:0-58025 GCA_006408695.1 Aepyceros melampus
GGGGAGCTGAAAGGAGCTACACATTTGCTTTCTTGCATGGTCAGCAGCCTATATCTTCATATCTCAGTCTAATCGCAAAGAAAGGATGAGAGTTTTCTGTTTCAGCTTGAAAATTAAACGAGATAATGGCTGCCCAGCCTATAGCACAGGCTGGACCTGCTCTAAGTGCTTGAGGGCTGGCAGCTTCTCTGATGCTCTTGGGCGGGCTTATTCAGTCAGTTGAGTGGGTGCTGGGCACCTTGCCCTGAGCCCAAGGTTCCCCTTAGTCTTTCCTTCCATGCTTCCTCCTGATTGCTTGTCAGAGAGGGCTGTAGCCTGAGCTGCCCAGGAGGGCTGAGAGAGGAGGAACATCTTGCCATGGTGCCTTCTCTTCATAGAACCATCCACCTCCTCTCCCAGTTCTTTTCTGCCTCCTTCAAGGATCGACGCCTTACCCTCTTGGGCCAAAGCCATTTTGGGGCGCTCATCCTTTCTGCTTTTGGTCAGCAAAAACAAGGTTCCTCTAGGGCTCTGTCCTGCCTCATCTGGGAATGAGTTTCAGTCTGTTTTAAAAGACCAGCTTTGAGTTAATGGAATTTGGCTGGAACCTGGTGGGAAGGGGGTGTGGTGATACAATAACCACAACACTGGCCTTGCCCTTGTTCAGGAAACCTATGGGGTTAACTGGGTGGGAAGGCAGTGTTATTTACTCACCAAGCCCTCTGTTTGAAATGTGGCTCAGGTGAGAAACTTGAGAGGCTTGTGTGGCTGGAGCTGAGCTGTTGAATATCATAGCAGAGCATAATCAGCGCAATTTAGATCTGAAAAGGCCCCAGAGAGAACGCTGCCCAAGAGTCTCTGTTACAGGCTGGGGGACCTGCGCCTAGAGGCTTAGAGAGTGAAGCACTAAGGCTTCACAGTTGGTTTTGCGTTTTGTAAGGTGAGTGCCTGATTTGAGCTTGGATTGTTCAGGCTTCCACTTGAAAGATGGCACCCTCAAGTGAACATGTTGAATAAACACCCTGCCAGCCACACGACTGGGTATAGACCCAGGCCGCCTTTCCCCACCCCAGGCCAGTTTCTTTGTTTCAGAGATCTTTGGTTGGTTTTGATGACTGCCTGGTGGTGCAGTTCTTGTTTTCTTTTCTCTCTGAGCTTTAATTCCCACTCTTATGTTTTAAATTCACTGATAAAGAGTAAACCTATGTAATGCTAGGCCTCACCCTCAGCCCCAATAAAAGCAAAACCCCAGGTTCTTTCTCCCCCACCCCTGCCCAGGAAACCTTGCTGTGTGGCCTCAGTGTGCTGTGTACCTTCTAGGACTTGTGAGTAACAAACACTGTCTTTCAGAATTTCCTGATAGTTATTGCTGAGGGTGTCTTGCAGTCACAATTTGCACCACAAGGGGTGGTCCAGTCACAACACAGGTTCTGAAGGGAACCTGGGTCCAGGTGAGTGCCTCCTGGCGTTTCTAGCCTCACTACCTATAGGCTGCTGTTGCTCAGTTGCTCAGTCCTGTCTGACTCTTTGTGACCCCATGGACTGCAGCACGCCAGGCTTCCCTGTCCTTCGCTATCTCCCGGAGTTTGCTCAGACTCAGGTCCATTGAGTTGGTGATGCCATCCAGTCATCTCATCATCTGTTGTCCCCCTTGCCTTCTGCCCTCAATCTTTCCCAGCATCAGTCTTTTCCAATGAGTCGGCTCTTCGAATCATGTGGCCAAAATGTTGGAGCTTCGGCTTTAGCATCAGTCCTTCCGATGAATATTCTGGGTCAGTTTCTTTGAGGACTGACTGGTTTGATCTATAGGCTGAGACTGACACGAAACAGAGGTGCCCTTGGTTCTCTGCCATGTTCCACGTTCTGTTCTTTCCTTTGCGGTCGATGAACTCAGGCCTGATCTGCAGCTACCTGCAGCATGTGACCCAAACATCCTTGAAAGGAAAAGTATTCTATTGCTATGTTGCTGTGTGTCCCATAGCAACAAATATTTGTTGAGAGAGCAGATTTGTATTTGCCATTTCGATTTAAACTATTGTTTCCAGAAAACTCAATGCGATTGCAAATATGATTTCTGGGAGAGGTAGCCTGTTAAGCTATTAGGTCTATATCAGTGTCTGTTGAATTAGTCCTGGCTACCTAACGGGATTCTGAGGAGCTCCGGCTGGTCAGTTGGTGACTGGATATAGAAGCTCAGAACAGGATGATGGTGGGTTTGTTTTCCATTAAGGACCTGCCAGGGAGTCCCAGGCTCCAGAAGGAATGGCCTCCTTTGACTTTTTGCCCACCCTGTTGGCAGGAATTGGGCCATTCATGAGGAAGAATTGAAAAGAGTGTCCCTTCAGGATCCCTCCAAATGCAGGTCCCCAGAAATGCCCTGACACTGGGACATTTCGCTCATTGCCAGTTTGCCAGCTATTATATTGAAACAAGGAGAAATTAAGAGCCATCCCAATCACTGCATTATAGAAATATATTCCATCTGTATTTTAAAGTTTTAAAAAATTGTGGTAAAATAGACGAGCATAAAGTTTACTGTTTTAACCATGTTTGGTAGGATTCAGTGATGTCAAGTATATTCACAAGGTTGTATAGTCATCATCATTGTCTAGCTCCAGAGCTTTGCATCACCCCAGACAGGAATTCTGTACCCATTCACAATAATCCTCCATTGCCTTTTCCTCTTTACCTCTCGTAGCCACCATTCTACTTTCTGTCTGTATGAATCTGGCTGTTCTACTTGCCTCGTACAAGTAGAATCTTGCAGTAATTGTCCTTTTATGTCTGCCTTATTTCACTTAGCATGATGTCTTTAAGATTCATCCACGTTGTAGCATTGTATCAGAATTTCCTTCCTTTTTAAGGCTGAGTAATATGTGAAGAGGAACTACAAAGCATCTTGATGAAAGTGAAAGAGGAGAGTGAAAAAGTTGGCTTAAAGCTCAACATTCAGAAAATGAAGATGATGGCATCTGGTCCCATCACTTCATGGGAAATAGATGGCGAAACAGTAGAAACAGTGTCAGACTTTATTTTTGGGGGCTCCAAAATCACTGCAGATGGTGACTGCAGCCATGAAATTAAAAGACGCTTAATCCTTGGAAGAAAAGTTATGACTAACCTAGATAGCATATTGAAAGCAGAGACATTACTTTGCCGACTAAAGTCCGTCTAGTCAAGGCTATGGTTTTTCCTGTGGTCATGTATGGATGTGAGAGTTGGACTGTGAAGAAGGCTGAGCGCAGAAGAATTGATGCTTTTGAACTGTGGTGTTGGAGAAGACTCTTGAGAGTCCCTTGGACTACAAGGAGATCCAACCAGTCCATTCTGAAAGAGATCAGCCCTGGGATTTCTTTGGAGGGAATGATGCTGAAGCTGAAACTCCAGTACTTTGGGCACCTCATGCGAAGAGTTGACTCATTGGAAAAGACGCTGATGCTGGGAGGGATTGGAGGCAGGAGGAGAAGGGGATGACCGAGGATGAGATGGCTGGATGGTGTCACTGATTCCATGGACGTGGGTCTGAGTGAACTCCGGGAGTTGGGATGGACAGGGAGGCCTGGCATGCTGCGATTCATGGGGCTGCAAAGAGTCAGACACGACTGAGCGACTGAACTGAACTGAACTGCATATTCTACTTTATGTGTATACTACATATTGTTTATTAGTTCATCTTTTGTTGGACATTTGGGTTGTATTCACCTTTTAGCTACTATGAACACTAATGTATAAGTATCTATTTCAATTTCTGCCTTTAATCCTTAGGATATATATCCAGAGGTGGAATGGCTATATTATATAGTATTTTTAAAAACATATTTATTTATTTCTTTGGCTGTTCCAGGTTTTAGTTTGACCATGTGGGATCTGGTTCCCTGACCAGGCATTGAACGCAGGCCCACTGCACTGGAAGTGTGGAGTCTTAGCCACTGGATCACTAGGGAAGTCCCTATATACTATTTTTATGTTTAACTTTTGGAGGAACTGTTATGATGTTTTCCATAGTGGCCATACCAGTCTAAAGTCCCACTAGCAATGCACAAGGATTCCAGTTTCTCCATATCCTTACCAACATTTGTTATTTTACATTTTTTGTTGATTAATTGTCATATGAATGGGTACATCCAAATTTTTTTTTAAGTTGCCCTTTCTTTGATCACAAATATGAACGAAAGCCAGAGCCAACATAATCTTCTTTCATTTTAAAAAAAGAGCAACTGTTTGACTGCAACAAATAGGCCATTTATGAGAGGCAGTATGCATACTGACCTATAACCAACAGAAACCAACATTTTATTTAATAATGTGAATGGCATAAAATTGGCCACACATGGTACGTGGTTCCCATAAGGGGAGTACTTTATCAACTTTTATAGAGCCAAAATAAACTGGATGTGTTTATCTGAATTTATCTGAATTTATCCCAAGTGTCATACTCGTTGTCCGAGGTATGTGTGTATGTGATGGTTTTCCCTGACATTTTCTCTTAGTTCCACCTCTAGTCCAATTGGATGAAGCATCTTTCTTCCAAGGAGTCAGTCTTTCCTTTCTGTTCTCTACTTTCCCTCATCCTCTTGTTTTGGATGCTGGTATATGGTTATGGGGGCTTCCCAGGTGGTTCAGTGGTAAAGAACCCACCTGCAAATGCAAGAGATGGAGGTTTGATCTTTGGGTTGGGAAGACCTCCTGAGAAGGAAATGGCAACCCACTCCAGTATTCTTGCCTTGGAAATCCCACAGACAGAGAACCTGGCAGGCTACAGTCCATGGGGCTGTGAAAGAGCTGGACACGACTCAGAGACTAAACAGCAGCCACGAGATGGATATGCATACAGCTCTCGGTCCTGAAGCTGAGCATCATGAGAGAAACTGAGCAAAGCCGCAGAACCAAGTTCATACCCTACAGATGGTCACAGACCAACCCGCCAGGCCTACGCTAGATACCTTCTGATGTACTGATTTTGTGGCATCCTCACAAGACAAGGGAAATTAACCCTACTTTACAGATGAGGACACTTTCCCAGAGAGGCCAGTGATATGCCTGAAGTCACCCAGCTGCTAAGTAGCAGGGCTAGGATTTAAACCTGAGTCTTCTGACGATGCTTTTTTGACTTGCAATGCCACTTGCTCCTTCATAACTGAAGTGGTTGAACCAGAGGTGTGTGGACAGTTGACTTCCAAGCTGGCAATATGGGAGAGCTGCCTTACACCGTAAATATTCATCATGCTGCAAATATTTACCAGGGTGCCCACCATGTGCTGTCCCTGTGAGCACAGGTGTCCATGTTCCTGCAAGAGCAACGAATCAACCTTTGAACGTCCTTGTGCTTTTTCCATCTCATAGCAGATTGACTGTATGAGGAAGATAGTTATATTTGAGACCTCTAAGAAAGCCTTTTGATTGCCCCTGATTATTTAGGAGAACAATGCAAGAAAATCTTCCATCAAGGGTCTTAAGTTTTCTCAGATACACGGGCTCTATTGGTGGAATCCTCATGATCTTGAGGATGATGAGGTTGAGGGAGTTACTGTTTATGAAGATCAAACAAAAATTTGGTTTGCTTGAGTGATTTTTTTCACTAACATTGAAGTTATTTACTGATTTATTTACTCAGTACTTGACATGTACAGGTTGGAAAATGACTAGGATGTGGCCCCAACCCTTAAGCAGCTCACTGTCCCTGACTAAGAGAGGAGACAGACATATAAACCTTTAATTAGCACACGATGTTAAGAAGCACTGCAGTAGAGAGGTATTCATAGGGACCTTGGTAACAAGGATGGAGCAACAATGACCTTCTTTCACAGAAATCAGTGAAGGCTTTACTAGGCAGGGGACATTAGAATTGGGTATAAATAGAAGCTTGCAGTCGGAGAAGGCAATGGCACCCCACTCCAGTACTCTTGCCTGGAAAATCCCATGGACGGAGGAGCCTGGTAGGCTGCAATCCATGGGGTCGCTAAGATTCAGGCACGACTGAGTGACTTAACTTTCACTTTTGATTTTCATGCGTTGGAGAAGGAAATGGCTACCCACTTTAGTGTTCTTGGCCTGGAGAATCCCAGGGACGGGGAACCTGGTGGGCTGCCGTCTATGGGGTCGCACAGAGTCGGACACGACTGAAGTGACTTAGCAGCAGCAGTAGCAGCAGAAGCTTTCGGTATGCAGGAATGGAAGGTTAGTGTTTGAGATGATGACTGGTAATTTGGCCTGAGGCTAGCTTGATAGGATTCCTATAGGGCAAGTTCAGGCATTGAACTTTGACCTACTGGCATTAAGGACCAATTGAAGGAAGGATTTTAAGTGAGGATTTTTCCAAAACCACAGGGCTCCCTTCTGCCTGTCATGCCCTGACAAGTATTGCTCAGGTTGCTAGGACAACTGGTAAACCCAATGTCTCTGAACATGTGCTCATCATAAGCATTCTATAAACCATAAAACAGTTTACAAACAATCTACAAACTACTTTTGAATTAAAACAAATTTTTGAAGGATCTTCCAAGTTGTGGTGGTTTCAAAACTCTTTCCAATCCTTCACCTCAAAAGTCTCCCTGCCAAGGTGATTATGCCTTTCTTGTTGGGCTGTTCTTAGGGATTAATGAGCTCATTGCTTAACATGCATAGCACACAGAAGTGCAATAGCTGGGATGTCACTGAGCTAACTTGCCCTTTCACAGATGAGGATGAGTGCCCTGAACAAGGGCTCACAGCTAGTCCTCCTTGAGTCAGGATTTAAACCCAGTGTACCTAACTACAGGATCCTGTTCCTACCTGTGACACTGCTCTCCCCCAATAAAAATGCTGAAGTAGAGCTCAGAAATTCACAATCTGCAGGAAACATCTTAAAGTTTACCAGAAAACACTGAAGAGTGGAGAGAATGGGAATATGGAGTTAGATCTCAGGTTTAAACCCTAACTTCACAATCTGGAGTAATTAGACCTTAGGTAAATCACTGTATCTCTCTTTGTCTTAATTTTCCCATTTCTCACACAGAGTTAGGACTTACCTTGAGGTATTATTGTAATATTAGAACCAGTATACATAGAACACATAGAATGGACCTGGTTCATAGCAGATAGACAGTAAATGAAGGTGATCTCTAAACTACTACTGATGATAATAATATAATGAGTTTCTTTGGTAGAGATCTTTTCCTAATCTCAGGCCTCCAAAATATTAGGTAGATAAGTGTTTAATAGTGGTTATTAGAAATAACATTAAAATTATTCTTTTCATAAGAAATCAGAGTACAGGAAATCCAAGCCAGTGCACACTTGGGCCACATACTTGGTTTTATGCTGTATGCAAAGCATGAAGGAGCAGGAGGTGGTGGTCTTTGCTCTCTGTAGGAGCTGATAATCTCCCTCATGACAGCTCTCCCCCCCCCACCACCCTGCCTCTCCTACCTGACTAACCTTACATGCTTGTTTGAAAAGTGCTAGAGAAAAAAAAAAGAAAATGCCCTGTGGTGGGAATGTAAATTGGTGAAGCCCTATGGAAACAGTATGGAGATTTCTCAAAAAGTTAAAAATAGAACTATCATATGACCCAGCAATTCCACTCCTGGGTATATATCCAAAAAACCCCCAAACACTAATTTGAAAAGATGCAAGTACCCCAATAGTCCTAGCGGCACCATTTACAATAGCCAAGGTATGGAAGCAACCTAAGTGTCCATCAACAGATGAAAAAGATGTGGCATACATACACACGATGGAAAGTTCAGTCACTCAGTTGTGTCCGACTCTTTGCAACCCCATGAATCACAGCACACCAGGCCTCCCTGTCCATCACCAACTCCCGGAGTTCACCCAAACTCATGTGCATCGAGTTGGTGATGCCGTCCAGCCATCTCATCCTCTGTCGTCCCCTTCTCCTCCTGCCCCCAATCCCTCCCAGCATCAGGGTCTTTTCCAGTGAGTCAACTCTTCTCATGAGGTGGCCAAAGTACTGGAGTTTCAGCCTCAGCATCAGTCCTTCCAGTGAACACCCAGGACTGATCTCCTTTAGGATGGGCTGGTTGGACCTCCTTGCAGTCCAAAGGACTCTCAAGAGTCTTCTCTGACACCACAGTTCAAAAGCATTAATTCTTCAGTGCTCAGCTTTCTTCACAGCCCAACTCTTCTTACTCGGTCATAAAAAAGAATGAGATCTTGTCATTGCAATAACATGAATGGACTTGGAAGGTATTATATTAAGTGAAATAAGTCATACAAAGAAAGACAAATGCTGTATGATAACACTTATTTGTGGAATATAGAAAATATAACAAACTAGTGAATATAACAAAAATTGCAGACTCACAGATATAGAGAACAAACTAGGGGAGTGGGAGATACAAACTTAGGTATGAAATAAGCTACAAGGACACATTCTACAACAGAGGGAATATAGCAAGTATTTCAAAACAATAAAAGGAGTGTGTATGTGTGCTTGCTTAGTCGTTCAGTTGTGTCCAACTCTTTGCAACCCCATGGACTGAAGCCCTCCAGGCTCCTCTGTCCATGGGGATTCTCCAGGCAAGAATACTGGAGTGGGTTGCCATGCTCTCCTCCAGGGGATCTTCCCAACCAGGAATGGAACCTAGGTTTCCTGCATTGAGGGCAGATTCTTTACCCTCTGAGCTACCTGGGAAGCCCAAGAATACTGGAGTGGCTAGCCTATCCGTTCTCCAGGCGATCTTCCTGACTCAGGAATTGAACCGGGGTCTCCTGCATTGCAGGTGGATTCTTTTTCAGCTGAGCTACCAGGGAAGCCCATAAATGGAGTATAGCCTTTAACAATTGTGAATCACTATATTATAACTTACACTGTACATCAACTATAACTCAATAAAAAAAAGTTCTGGGAGAGCCCTTGAGAAGAGCCCATTTTCTACAGATGAAAACTGGGCAGACATCAAGAGAAGTGTTAGGGTTAAGGTAGCCAAGCCCAGAAGGACAGGAAGGACAGGTGGTGATGTTGGGGAACAGGGACTGATTGGGCAGGCAGGGGGTGTGGAAGGATGTGTGTGGGAGGATGTGGGTGAGGACAGCAAGTGGGGGCCCTTTGCATCTTTGCTGGAGATTGGCACCCAGGAAGAGGGTGGTAAGCAGCCCCCAAAAGTCCTGGAGGGCATGAAGAGAGAAAAGGGGCTGTGATGAGGCCACGTGGCTGAGTCATGGAGATGAGTAATGGAGCATCAGTGTGGAGCCAGCTCAGGAGTTTTCAGGATAAACACACAGAGGTGCTTCACGGAGGCCGACAGAATCTGCCCCTAATGCATCCAGGGGACACTAAGCGCTTTAGTGTATCCTCTGATGAATAATTTCTCCGACTCTAACCACATTAGGGACACACGGGGCCACGGC
Source organism: Aepyceros melampus (assembly GCA_006408695.1). NCBI lineage: Eukaryota > Metazoa > Chordata > Mammalia > Artiodactyla > Bovidae > Aepyceros > Aepyceros melampus. The sequence continues at coordinate 9,331 of SJXQ01003462.1, forward strand.
TTGGTGCTCTGTCTGTCAGATGCTGTTGCCATTTAAGTGAGTGATGCAGAGTGGGTCTCCATGGTGCCTGGGTGTGTGGATGGGGCAGGCGGCCAGGAGAGCTGGCCCCAGAGGTTTGCTTCTCCTTCTCTCTAATCAGATTGGAGGCAGAATGTTTTTCTGTGGCTCCTCCATATAATCTCTCTGTTTTGATTCCGTTTCCCTTCCCCTGCCATCCTGCTCCCTGTTGGTCTTGAGGGTTGACTTGGTAAATTGCTTTGTCTCTCATCCTTCCGGACCCACCGTCCAGGCAGGATTAGAGAAGGGAAATGACCCTACAGTGGCCCGTCCTCAATTCTGTGCCCTTTGAGAAGAGAGGAGGGAAGAGAAAGCCTGCTTATCAAATTTCCCAAACATACAGAATCAGAAAGCTAAGGTATCTACAGCAGCTGGGGTTGAAAGGACCCCAGGAGGCTCTAAGTTAGAAATGAATGACATTCTGTAGGGATAATGCAAAAGATGGCATTTAGGCCCCAAAAGTCAGCTATAGAAGACCAGGGGGTAATTCCTTGGGCTTTATTTTTTGTGAAAGTCAACATAGACTAATTGTGTGGTGGAGTTTCTTAAAAAAAACACTGAATGTCATCTTAGCTTAAATATAAAAACATTATGATTAGGAAAAAAAACTTGCATTCATTGCAAAAATAATTAGAAAATTGCAGAGGAGAGAGAGATAGAAATGATGGTAGTGGTGAGTGATTATCGCTAATTCTATCTCTTACAATTATCTATTAACCCGTTGAGTTATAACCTATTTTTTCCCCTAGCAAATACACACAATGTGTATATATAAATACAAAAATTTTTAAGAGAACATAGCCTGAAAACTGGCTTAATGGCTCACTATTTTAAACAACTTTCACAGTCATATTTTTCCATAACACCATTTCCTTTTACTTTTTAAAAAATTTTTATTTTAATGAAGTATAGTTGATTTACAGCATTGTGTTAATTTCTGCTGCACAGCAAAGTGATTCAGTTACATACGTTCTTTTCCATCAGAGAATATTGAATATAATTCTCTGCGCTGTATAGTCAGACCTTGTTGTTTATCCATCCTATATACTATAGTTGCAACATCATTTTCAAGTATTCTAAACTGAATTCAGAATTCTAAGGATTAACCATAATTTATTTATGAAATTTTATTTTGTACGTTTTTCCTCTTTTTCTCTAGTACAGTGACTGCTGGAAAAAGCAGCGTTGGACATAAATTTTTGTGCACACTCTTGAGAATTTCTTTAATATAAAGTCCTAGAAGTGGAAGTTCTAGGATTTAAAGGATTATAAACATTTTAAAGGGCTTTATTTTGTTGTTTTTGATGTATGTGACCAAATGGCTCCCTAGACTGTGCCACCAGTGTACCCATGTTTTCCCACATTCTCCCCGGTGCTGGGTATTATAACTTTAAAATAGCTTGTCAGATTGGTAACTGAAATGTGGTATCTTGTTTTAATTTGTTTTGGATTATTAATGAAGTTAAATATACTTTCTTCCATATTTGGCTTTTTAAATCTCTTTCTGTGAATTGCCTATTAATGTCTTTTGCCCATTTTTCTCCACCAATATTATTCTTTGTTTATTGACTGTAAACATTTTTAATGTTGACTGTTAGCTCTTTATCTGTTATCCAGGTTGCAAATATTTCTTTTCATTTTGCTTCTTGCCTTTGAGTTAGTATATGCATATTTCAAATTTTTTATTGCCAAATCCATAAATTTTTATTTAATTTTTAATCCATCAACATTTTCATTCAATTTTTCCTTTTATGTCAAATTTAGAAAAATCTCTCCTGACCTAAGATTATATGTTCACCTATATATTTTCCCTAATGTTTTACACTAAATTCTTACAGTTTAATTAAATGCAGTTTAAGCTAATATCCAAATCAAAAGATATAAGTTATCAAGAGGAATATTTTGATTCATTTGCATGAATGAAATTTCTAATGATTTAAACACGGACAATAAAAGAAGAGATTGACCACTGTGGAAGTAAACTAATCTCATTGCTTCACCTTCCACCAGGTTTAAAGAATTATCTTAGAAAAATCTCTCCTGACCTAAGATTATATGTTCACCTATATATTTTCCCTAATGTTTTACACTAAATTCTTACAGTTTAATTAAATGCAGTTTAAGCTAATATCCAAATCAAAAGATATAAGTTATCAAGAGGAATATTTTGATTCATTTGCATGAATGAAATTTCTAATGATTTAAACACGGACAATAAAAGAAGAGATTGACCACTGTGGAAGTAAACTAATCTCATTGCTTCACCTTCCACCAGGTTTTAAGAATTATCTGACATTCTCTAAGTGCTCAATTAACATTTGCTGAATGAACGATGATATAAGAGACCCTCATAGTGCCTTTCAACACTGCTTCTCTGACTTGGTTTGGTTTCCAGCTCATGCAATCTCCATAGATCCTTCCAGAATTGGAGACTGTGGCTCTCAAGGGTGAGGCAGGCAAGAGGACTGGATGACACAGAGACAGCTGATATCAGGGATCTGCTTCTCAAATCTCACCCTCCACATGTTGAGTAAAGATTTGGGGGTTCATCTCTGTTTTCTGGGCGCTAGGGTGGGAGTGATATAAGTAAATAAGCCAGCCTTAGCCAAAGGGATTTACAAGTAGCTTGTTGAGCTATTTCAAATCCTGAAAGATGATGCTGTGAAAGTGCTGCACTCAAAATGCCAGCAAATTTGGAAGACTCAGCAGTGGCCACAGGACTGGAAAAGGTGAGTTTTCATTCCAGTCCCAAAGAAACGCAATGCCAAAGAATGCTCACACTACTGCACAGTTGCACTCATTTCACATGCTAGTAAAGTGATGCTCAACTCTTATGGCAGAAAGTGAAGAGGAACTAAAAAGCCTCTTGATCAAAGTGAAAGTGAAAAAGTCGGCCTAAAGCTCAACATTCAGAAAACGAAGATCATGGCATCTGGCCCCATCACTTCATGGGAAATAGAATGGGAAACTGTGGAAAGAGTGTCAGACTTTATTTTTGGGGCTCCAAAATCACTGCAGATGGTGATTGAAGCCATGAAATTAAACGACGCTTACTCCTTGGGAGGAAAGTTATGCCCAACCTAGACAGCATATTGAAAAGCAGAGACATTACTTTGCCGACTAAGGTCCATCTAGTCAAGGCTATGGTTTTTCCAGTAGTCATGTATGGATGTGAGAGTTGGACAGTGAAGAAGGCTGAGCGCTGAAGAATTGATGCTTTTGAACTGTGGTGTTGGAGAAGACTCTTGAGAGTCCCTTGGACTGCAAGGAGATCCAGCCAGTCCATTCTGAAGGAGATCAGCCCTGGGATTTCTTTGGAGGGAGTGAGGCTAAAGCTGACACTCCAGTACTTTGGCCACCTCATGCGAAGAGTTGATTCATTGGAAAAGACTCTGATGCTGGGAGAGATTGGGGGCAGGAAGAGAAGGGGATGACAGAGGATGAGCTGGCTGGATGGCATCACTGGCTCGATGGACATGAGTTTGAGTAAACTCTGGGAGTTGGTGATGGACAAAGGAGGCGTGGCGTGCTGTGATTCATGGGGTCGCAAAGAGTCAGACACTACTGAGTGACTGAACTGAAGTTTACTGCACTGGGGCTTCCCTGGTGGCTCAGTTGGTAAAGAACTTGCCTGCTGGGCAGGAGACCTGGGTTCAATCTGTGGGTTGGGAAGATCCTCTGGAGAAGGAAATGGAAACCCACTCCAGTATTCTTGCCTGGAGAATTCCAAGGACATAGGAGCTTGGCAGCTTACAGACCGTGCGGCCACAGAATCTGACAGATTGTACTGCACTGGGGCTTCCCTGGTGGCTCAGTTGGTAAAGAACTTGCCTGCTGGGCAGGAGACCTAGGTTCAATCTGTGGGCTGGGAAGATCCTCTGGAGAAGGAAATGGAAACCCACTCCAGTATTCTTGCCTGGAGAATTCCAAGGGCATAGGAGCTTGGCAGCTTACAGACCGTGCGGCCACAGAATCTGACAGACTGAGTGACTGACACTCTCCTGGGCAGCTGAAGCAGGTACCCCTGAGGATGAAGGAGCAGCACGTGTAGTGGTGAGGAGGAGAGTGGCAGGAATGGAGGCGGGGATAGATGCTGCAGGATCTGAAAACAGGCAAGATGCATTTTATGAGTCTGTCCCAGAGGTTTGCTCCAAGTGTTTCTCTTCTGAATGACTCTTCTAAGAAGCTCTCTGTTCAGAAATCTGAAGAAATCCCAAGAGTTGAGTTTCTTTTCTATTTTTTCAAACAACTCAGTGACTCAGGGAGGAAGAAAATGTACATGCTTGTTAAAATGATAAATAAAACATGAGTACATATATGCCTATTCACATACTCACATACCAAACCCGTGTGTGTGTACATGTGCATATGTGCCTGTCTGATTTTGATTTGTTGTGAATTTTTTTCTGCGTAAAGATGGCTGTTCTTTCTAGATTATACGAATTTAGGGTAAAGTAGGGTCTTGATGATAGCCACAAAGAAGAGTTTCTGTGTCTCTATCTCATTTGTTCTATAGAGATGCCAGCTACCCCCTCTCTACCCCCACCAAAAAGCCTCCTGAACATGTCTGCTTGACTCTTGGTAACCCAAGGCATCTTTCCACCGCCGCCACTCTGGTTTTTCCATCTTAGGGGACGCCGAGAGTGGCTTCTCTGCCTCCCATTTTCTGGCTGCCCCTGCTGTCTACCATCTATGCTCAGCTGAACAACACCCAGGAGGTGGAGGACGGTGCCTGCATCCAGGTGCTGTCTTTGGTAGTGTCTGAGTCTGTCCAGGATTCCAGCCGTTTTCATGTTAATGGCTCTTTAATTTTACATTCCATTGTCAAAATACACGTGAATCTTTGGAGACTGGGCAAAGGGGATGTTTTAAAGGGCGGGTGTAAGGGAAGCCCCTTCTCCATCCTGACACTGGTTTACTCTGTTTGGAGGGGTTGTGGGCAACTCTGTATCTCTTCTCCTTTCCTGGACTCCTTGTTTCTTCAGATGAAGTCTTCTTGTCCAGATGCCCCTGAAGTCTAGGATGAACATAGTTTATGGGACACGCTTACCCACTGAGGACTCAAGTGGTGGATTTCCACATGAGCTCCAGAGCCAGCTGCTTTGGTTTGGACCCTTTATCAGCTGGCAACCCTGGTCACGTGGCTTCACCTCTTTGGGCCTTGTTACTTATCTGTAACATGGAGGCATTAATAGCACTTACCTCATAGCATTGCCTGGAAAATCCCATGGATGGAGGAGCCTGGTAGGCTGCAGTCCATGGGGTCGCTAAGAGTCAGGACTGAGCGACTTCACTTTTACTTTTCACTTGCATGCATTGGAGAAGGAAATGGCAACCCATTCCAGTGTTCTTGCCTGGAGAATCCCAGGGACAGGGGAGCCTGGTGGGCTGCTGTCTCTGGGGTTGCACAGAGTCAGACACGACTGAAGCGACTTAGCAGCAGCAGCAGCAGCAGAGCATTGCTATGAAGGTTCTCTGAGTTAATATAAATGAAATGGTTAAAAATGAAGCTAGGCAGATAGTAAGCATTTAGGTAAAAAAAAAATTAGCAATTATTATGGTAATTTCAAGCTCATTCTCCTGCTTTTTAGATTTTGCTTGATTGGAAAGTTCTAATCATCATAGACTCCTCATGGATGTCAAAGGGTTCAGTGACAAAAACAGAGGAAGGTCATTTAGATGGTGCTGATCTACCCGGGTTTGTGGCTCCTTTTGCAGACCAATGGCTTGGTAGACCAACTTTCCTTTTTTTTTTAAAAAATTTTTATTTTCCTTCTTTTTGTTTTTGTTTATTTGGCTGTGCCAGGATCTTCAATCTTTGTTGAAACATGCAGGATCTTTAGTTGTGGCATGTAGGATCTAGTTTCTGACTGAGGATTGAGCCCAGGTCTCTAGCATTGGGAGCACAGAGTCTTAGCTACTAGACTACCAGGGAAGCCCCTCAACTCTCTTTCCTGCTTTCCTGTGTCCTTCCTCAAATATGTTTTTGGACAGTAAATAGACCTGCTTCATATTCTCTCTAAGCTCCAGTTCTTACAGAAAAGAAATAAAAGAAGAGAGAAAGTAATTGGGAAAATGGGAAAGAAAAGGGGGTCCATAGGGCAGGCTTACAAATTTTGGAGTCTGACAAAGACTGTCCTTGTTATTCTAATTGCTTAGCTTCAGACATTGTGACCTGAATTGCTTTGCTATTTAGAACTCAAGATCTTTACAGTGGGGCTACTATCTACGTATCTTATGAGATGGGGGTGAAGATTAGAGGAGAGAACTTATATGGTAGCTACTCAATATTACTAATTTCTTACCTCTCTCCTCCCTTTATCCCCCCAAGATGAAGTCAAGGTCACAAATTGCCTGCCAAATAACACAGACCTTGGAAGAATTCAGAGGCCTTCAAAAAATTATTTGAAAAGATTTTATCCAGCAACATTCATTCCATAATGTTTTCTCTTATCAGATTTTCTTGTCTTTTAAGGTATGGGATTTATCTGCAGCAGATACTGGTGAAAGCTGCCAATGGTGGTTGGATCTAAAGATGGCAGTCCCACCACTGGGAGACTGGTTGCTGCTTCTGACTGCTGTTGTTGTGAAATGGTGTGGGCCAGTTGATGCATTTTTGTCACTTTCTACCTGCTCCTCCCTCTCCCTGCTTAACTGGTATTTTTGGAAGAATGGTTAAGTACATCAACTTAAAAAAAAAAAAAGAGATGTAGTGGGGTTGTGTGTCATGCATAACTCTTGGCAGTGTCTAAATCTAGATTTTAGAAACAAGATAAATTTTTCCTTGGCCTTTTTTTCCTTTTGAAAAACTTTAGCTTCTTCAGGAGTTCCATGGTTACTTTTTAGAGCTTGTCTTGATTTAATCAGTAGCAAAATGACTTTCCCATTTACAGCAGCTCTGCCGAGGTCTACCGAGTCACACAGAGCTGAATGGTGTCTACAGTGAGCTTTGCCACTTACAATAATAGTGTTTTAGTTTACTAACTTTTTATTTCTGGAGCCTAAAATATGGGGCTTCAGCAGTATGCTCATGTGAGCCTGCTGGCTGGTAGGGCTGCTCGATGAATGAACTGGTGCTTAAGGAGGTTACTGTGGAGAAATAACTATCATCATTACTGAATAAATGTGAGCAATTAGAGAAGTACTTTAGTGCCTTATTTCCACTGAGACCTACAAAGCCACAGCTAGTGTTTATCGAATGCTTATTGTGCGTCAAGTTGTGCTCAGTGATTTTATAGCAACTGATGTGATCTTCATATCCTCTTAGGAGGTGTAGTTGCTTAGTGAGGATGCAAGTGAGAGTAACTCAACTCAGCTCTCTTCAACCTAGTTTTATTGCCAATGATGCTGGAAAAAAAAGTTTTTGCAATAAATCTGGATACCTTTAGGTCTGGCTGGATCCAGGTGCTCAAACAGTATGATTGGACCTCCTTCTCCTCCTGCTTTGCCTTCCTTTATATTGATCTTGTTCTCAGCAGAAATTCTCCATGAGGTGAAAGGCCACCAGTGGCTCTGCCTTCTATCTTCCCAGCCTAGAGAGCCAAGTAGAAGAAAAAAGGTGCTTTGGCTCAGTGGCTCCAGCAGTCGCTCTGAGTGGACTACCTTTGGTTGCATGCTCCAGTTTGTAAACCTGAACCAGGGAGGTAGATTAGATTGAGTGGCCAGAGCTGGATCATGTGTGTATACCAGGAATTTTAGGGGGAGGAGGTAAGTTTACCCCATCCATAGCATATGGACTGAAACTGAGAAGGGACGGTATCCCCAAAGAAAATCGGGGCCCTTTAATCCAAAGAAGACAAAATATCAGGTATCAGCCACAGTTTTACTATCTGGTCCATTCAGTAGGTGAAGAGACTAAGGGTCAGAGAATTTGTGTAATTTGATTCAAGATCTCTCTACTGGGAGGTCCAGAACTGGAATTTGAACCTAACTCCAGTTTCTTTCCATTATTTGGCCTATTTCGGGCCTGACCAATATATCACTGTCCCTGACTCAGGAGCATCTCTTGTGTCTTTTCATTGGCTTGGCTTCTTATAGGTTACTGGTGAAAAACTAGAGTCAGTTGTCCAACAGGAAGGAACCCAGTGACACAGGTGGGGGATTGGAAAAGAGCTCTGCCGTGTGCTGTGAATCTGATTGCTGTACACAGTGAATCTGCCCCCGAGAACCTTGGCAAAGCAGACAGGTGCAGGAGAGTTCCTTAGGAAGCGGGGAAGGTACTTGCACTTGCCACCCTAATAGGTCACTGGGGGGACTCCTGTGGGTCTCTGTTCTTTAGCTGCATAGGAAAGATGAGGCAGGCGGTTTGAGTCCACTGTTCCCGTGGTTGGCGTTGGCGACTCCCTGCAGTTAAACCAAGACCAGTTGCTGCGGACACTCTGTAATCACCAGGAAGGAGATCTCTGTGCTCCCAGGTCGCCCTTCCACAGCCGGCAGTGTGTATCTGCAGTGCTGGACGGAGACTTCTGACTGCACAGGAGAGATGGGATGTACACAGATGTAGGATTAAATGACAGGGAGCACGTGGTGAAAAGTGTATTCCCTCCTGAGTCTGTCTGATCGGCATCTTTCTGAGACTTTGTCCTTGTTGTAGGCACGTCCCAGCACCAAATCACCAGTCTTTCATCTTTCTGACGCTAGTAGGGTGGGCCTCATGCTCAGAGCCTTTGGCAGGCGATAGCATCCAGCTGGAATTCCATGGCATTGCTTTTGTTTTTATTGTATTTATCTTTATGGTTTCTTTCCAATTTGGCAGGTGGCCCTGGTTTTTTACTTATGGTAGGCATATACATGTTGTGTACAAAATAAAATTCTTTTAGCAAAAGAAAGTGAGTGGGTTAAAAGAAAACTTTCTTAATTAGATGTATCATATATATCAGTTGAGGTTCAACCAAATAAACAGAGGCAGCAGGAGATCTGTATTGAGATTCGCTGCAAGGGGCTCACATAAGTGTGGGTCAGGCTAGATGAGTTTGAAATCCATAGGTGGGTGATCAGGGAGGATGGGCTGGGCTGAACCTGCTTCTGCAAAGGGAATTCCTTCTGCTTCTGGGACACCTCAGCTCTGCTCTTAAGTATTTCAACTGATTGAATTGATCTACCCAGATCATCTGGAATAATCTCCCTTACTTAAAGTCAACTGATTACAGATTTTAATCATATCTACAGAAGCTTTTCCACAGTTTATTGTGATCCACACAGTCAAAGGCTTTGATAAGGGTGGTGTCATCTGCATATCTGAGGTTATTGATATTTCTCCCACCAATCTTGATTCCAGCATGTGCTTCCTCCAGCCCAGCGTTTCTCATGATGTACTCTGCATAAAAGTTAAACAAGCAGGGTAACAATACACAGCCTTGACGTACTCCTTTTCCTATTTGGAACCAGTCTGTTGTTCCATGGCCACTTCTAACTGTTGCTTCCTGACCTGCATACAGATTTCTCAAGAGGCAGGTCAGGTGGTCTGGTATTCCCATCTCTTAGAATTTTCCATAGTCTGTTGTGATCCACAAAGTCAAAGGCTTTGGCATAGTCAATAAAGCAGAAATAGATGTTTTTCTGGAACTCTCTTGCTTTTTCCATGATCCAGCAGATGTTGGCAATTTGATCTCTGGTTCCTCTGCCTTTTCTAAAACCAGCTTGAACATCTGGAAGTTCACGGTTCACATACTGCTGAAGCCTGGCTTGGAGAATTTTGAGCACTTTTACTAGCGTGTGAGATGAGTGCAATTGTGCAGTAGTTTGAGCATTCTTTGGCATTGCCTTTCTTTGGGATTAGAATGAAAACTGACCTTTTCCAGTCCTGTAGCCACTGCTGAGTTTTCCAAATTTGCTGGCATATTGAGTGCAGTACTTTCACAGCATCATCTTTCTGGATTTGAAATAGCTCAACTGGAATTCCATCACCTCCACTAGCTTTGTTCGTAGTGATGCTTTCTAAGGCTCACTTGACTTCACATTCCTGGATGTCTGGCTCTAGATGAGTGATCACACCATCGTGATTATCTTGGTCGTGAAGATCTTTTTTGTATAGTTTTTCTGTGTATTCTTGCCACCTCTGTTACGTACCTAATAATAACAATACCATTCATATTTCTGAAAAAACTTGGTATTAACTTAATATGTAATAGTATAGCCATCAGTAATGAATATGTGCATGCATATCATGTAGCTTCAGTCATGTCTGACTCTTTGTGACCCTATGGACTGTAGCCTGCCAGGCTCCTCTCTAGGAGCCTTTTTCTACAGGCAAAAGTACTGGAGTGGGTTGCCATGCCCTCCTCCAGAGGATCTTCCTGACCCAGGGATCAAACTTGCATCTCTGCTGTCTTCTGCATTGGCAGGCATGTTCTTTACCACTAGTACCACCTGGGAATATAATGAGGAATAAATAAGAATCTGATCTTCCCTTGTAGCTCAGTCGGTAAGAATCTACCTGCAATGCCAGAGACCTGGGTTCGATTCCTGGGTTGGGAAGATCCCCTGGAGAAGGAAATGGCAACCTACTCTAGTATTCTTGCCTGGAGAATCCCATGGACTGAGGAGCCTGCCATGGGGTTGCAAGAGTTGGACATGACTTAGTGACTAAACCACCACCAAATCTAGGAGAAATAAGAATTGTTGTTACACGTGATATTTGTGATATTAACACAAATCCAAGAAAATATTTTTCCTTGGAAGAAAGGCTATGAAAAATCTGGATAGTGTATTAAAGAGCAGAGACATCACTTTGTTGACAAAGGTCTGTATAGTCAGAGCTATGGATTTTCCAGTAGTCGTGTATGGTTGTAAGAGTTGGATCATAAAGAGAGCTGAGTGCTAAAAAACTGATGCTTTTGAATTGTGGTGCTGGAGAAGACTCTTGAGAGTCCCTTGGACAACAAGGAGATCAAACCAGTCTATCCTAAAGGAAATCAACCCTGAATATTCATTAGAAAGACTGATGCTGAAGCTCCAATACTTTGGGCACCTGCTGCAAAGAGCCAACTAATTGCAAAAGACCTGGATGCTGGTAAAGACTGGGGGAAGGAGAAGAAGGGGACAACAGAGGATAAATAAGATGATTGGAGGGTATCACTGGCTCAATTGACATGAGTTAGAGCAAACTCCAGCAGACAGTGAAGGATATGGAAGCCTGGGATGTTGCAGTCCATGGGGTTGCAGAGTTGGACATGATTGAACGATGACTGAATGACTAAACAATAACAACAACAAGAAAATATGAATTTTCTTAGCTTAATACTTGTATTAGTTTCTCTATTAGTGTTATTCATATAGTTATTTGGGGGAGATAATTATTAACATTACCATACTTTAATATCTCTACTATTATTTTCAAATAGCACATGAAATTTACTCTGAACACAAACAGATCTCAAGACAAAAAGTCATTTAACTTAAGCAGCTTAACATCATTGTTATTTTGAAACTAATATATTATAAACTAATGTTTTTAAGTAGGAGATACAGAGTCATGGCTTTGCTGACAAAGATCCATATAGTCAAAGCTATGGTTTTTCCAGTAGTCATGTACAGATATGAGAGTTGGACCATAAATTATTCATATAGTTATTTGGGGGAGATAATTATTAACATTACCATACTTTAATATCTCTACTATTATTTTCAAATAGCACATGAAATTTACTCTGAACACAAACAGATCTCAAGACAAAAAGTCATTTAACTTAAGCAGCTTAACATCATTGTTATTTTGAAACTAATATATTATAAACTAATGTTTTTAAGTAGGAGATACAGAGTCATGGCTTTGCTGACAAAGATCCATATAGTCAAAGCTATGGTTTTTCCAGTAGTCATGTACAGATATGAGAGTTGGACCATAAAGTAGGCTAAGCACTGAAGAATTGATGCTTTCAAGTTTTGGTGCTGGAGAAGACTCTTGAGAGTCTCTTGGATAGCAACGAGATCAAACCAGTCAATCCTAAAGGAAATCAACCCTGAATATTCATTAGAAGGACTGATGCTGAAGCTGAAGCTCCAATACTTTGGCCACCTGATGCGAAGAGCCAACTCACTGGGAAAGACCCTGATGCTGGGAAAGATTGAGGGCAGGAGGAAAAGGGGATGACAGAGGATGAGATGGTTGGATGGCATCACTGACTCAGTGGACGTGAGTTTGAGCAAACTCTGGCAGACAGTGAAGGACAAGGAAGCCTGGCGTGATGCAGTCTATGGGGTCACAAAGAGTCAGACATGACTGAGCAACTGAACAACAAAATATATACAAAAATTTAAATATACATGTGTATATTCTTAATTTTTATTTGTAAAGTCTATCTTATGGTTTCACAGATTTGAAAACAATATAGTGCTAATGTAGTCCATTAAAGACACAGATTAATCACGTCTTATTTTAAATGGTTTAAATCTTAAGCTTATCTAAAATAGAAGTTTTGAGTCCACAGAAACTTGTTGAAAACAATTGAGTAATTAAATGTTGGGTAAAATTTTAGTATTTTTCATAATCATTTCATTTATTTTTTTCCATTTTCTTTAGTTTAAAATCTATTCATAGATGGATCTCCTGAAATGTTTACTTTTGAAAAAAAATTTTTCTTAGAAGAGTATGACACACAAGTACTCTATTGCCCTTTTAATTTCCTTTTACTTTTTCAGAACTTATCTTCTGTCCTAGGTAACATAGTAATTAAATTGGGGTAAAACCAAATAGTTCTCATGTAAGGAAAAAGTAGAGTGCTTCTTTCACCTGATTGATAAATTGCTCTATTTATGGCTTTTCTGAATGTGTAAAATTATTTGAACTAAAACTGTTAACATTTTTGTAGATGTTAGCATTTTGATAGCATTTTGTAGATGTCGCCATTATAAAATACATACATATATAAATGATAGCATTTTGTAGATATTGCCATTATAAAATACAACTGTGATAGAAACACTTGGAATTCATATATATTACTGCACTCAACTGTATAGGAAAAAATGAGTAGCATTCAAAATAAATTTCAGCACTATGTTTTTATATCCCAATATTATCATCTACTTTATTTTTGTAACAGGAAATAGTTAAGTATGTTTATGTGTTTCCTACAATCATTATTCAATTCTACATAATTCACCTTAAGTCTCCATCATAAATGGTTTCCATAAAGCTTATATTTTCATGTCATAGTTGAATTTTTATAATAAGCTAAGGAAGATGTAAAAATTCAAAATTAATTGTATCTTAAAAACCTCAATGTTAGAGTATCATTTAGAAATCTGGATATTTAAAGCAGATGTAATTAAAAAAACATTAAATGCAATCTTAAACTGTTACTTATGTTCATTCTAAAAAAAAATTTATACCCCAAATAAGTTTATAAAAAGAATCATACTGATATTGATGGCTAGTTAAAATTTGAACATTTTAGACGGATCGGGTGCGTTCAGGGTGGTATGGCCGTTAACTGAACATTTTAGGATAATACTCCCCTTTTAACTTAAGGACATGATTAGCATTGTGGTGAATTCCTGGTTTCAAAATTGAGCAGAAATAAGTCATGGAGAACGATGAGGAAGAGCTTGATTCAAAACTTCATTAACATATGGAAGGATCCAGGTTATTCTGAATAGGGATTTCTGCCAAGCCTCTTAGTTCACTTTACTTTCCAACACTTAAATGGTAATCTCTTAGGAACTGGCTTTTTATGATCTTATTGTACTGGACCTAAGTGGGCAAGGTGTGTGTGTGCTCAGTCACGTCCAGTTCTTTGCGACCCCTTGAGCTGTAGCCCGCCAGGCTCCTCTGTCATGGGCTTTGTCAGACAAGAATACTAGCGTGGATTGCCATTTCCTTCTTCAGGGGATCTTCCCAACCCAGAGACTGAACCCACCTCTCGTAGGCAGAGTCCTCAACACTGAGCCATCAGGAAGAGGGCAAGTTAAGGAAGATCAATTATTTCAATAGGATGGCCCACTTTTGGTGTGAGGAAAGAAATTGTCTTGAGGGAAATCTGTGCCTAAATCTTAATGTTTTCTGCTTACATAAAATTACCCAAGTATAAGCTTCTTAATAGCAGAAACTTGGTCTCTTTTGTTTATTGCAGTATCTGCAGACCCTAAAAACAGAGCCTGAAGAGAGGAGGTACCCAGTAAATATTTGCTGAATGAATGAAAGAATGCAGAGTTGATTGCACCAAACTGTAGGTGGGGAAGAGTTTGACTTCCTTTGGGAATTCCTGGAACTGGCGGCCTCTACATAAAGAAGTCTGGGGGTCTGCCTCTGGCTTTTGATCCAGAGGAGCTATTCTCCCAGATGTCTCCTTTACTTGCCTGAGATTCTTATCTGCTGCTGGAAGATGGTCATAGATAAACACTCTTTTTCATAATTCTTTGCAGTTTATAACACACAACATATATTTGTACCAGGATCTAATTCTTGAAAGTGAGACCTCTGTTTCTTTTGCCTATCTTAGTTTTGTAAATTACCACAATTCATAATTTCTTAAAATGAGGGAAAAACTTTAGAATTCCTGATAGAGAAAAATGACATGCATCAAGCCCAGAAAAAATGCAAACAAGGTGATTTCATTGTCTTGAAGGTAGTTGTGGGTGTAGGACACTCATGTTAATTTTAAATTAGATGACATTAATGTATACCTATGGCTGATTCATGTTGATGTTTGACAGAAAACAGCAAAATTCTGTAAAGCAATTATCCTTCAATTAAAAAATAAATTAATTAAAAAATCACTACATAAGAACCTAAGCACCTATTTAGAAAAAAAATAGATATTAAACACCAGTGAATAGAGCCTCTGTATTCCAGAATTTTACAGTCTAGTGCTGGTGATGAACACAGAAAAGATGAAAATGTTGATGAAGTAGGTGCTGTTGTTGTGGTTTAGTCACTAAGTCATGTCTGACTCTTGCGATCCATGAACTGTAGGCCTCCAGGGCTCCTCTTGCTATGAGATTTTCCAGGCAAGAATACTGGAGACATTTGCCATTTCCTTCTCCAGGGGATCTTCCTGACCCAGGGATCAAACCTCCTGCACTGCAGGCAGATTCCTTACCACTGAGCTACCAGGGAAGCCAAAGTAGGTTCTATTAGATTCGAAATGCTAAGGAGGGGATAATTAACTATGCTTAGAAATTTCAAAGAGAAGTAGGCATTCAGTGTGGTGAATGGACGAACCATTGACAGAGAAGTAGAAATTTGCCAAATTGGACTGCAGTGTTTGGGAAAGTGTAGAATGAAAAGAAGCCTAACAGGCGGGAGTAACAGCATTTGCTAGGACAAGGAAATTGAAATTATAGAGTTCATTTGGGAAACAGTAAGTTTGCTGAAATGGCTAGAATAAAGGTTGCTTGAAAGAGAGTGATAGGCAAGTAAATTGAAATTGGCATTTAAAAGGGCCTTTTACGCCATGCAAAGAAGGTATTGATAAGGAACCCTGATGAATTTTGAGCAGTAAATGACATAATATTTGTAACTTAGCCCCAAACTGGCGGTTTTGTCAAAATAACAAGGCAGCGGGGGATGCTGGATACAAAACTTGGAAGTTTGATTTTCTATTTTAAGAAGTCCAGCAAATTTTGGCTAAATTGATAATAATAAAAAATAATGCTAATAGTAAAGACAAATCTAGTACCAGTTAGTGATTTAGCCTTTTTCACAAGTTGAGATATATTTGACATACAACTCTGTATAAGTGTAAATATGTAAAAATTTCTGATATGTCTAATTTCCTTAATCCCTGCCTCAACCCTGTGACTCACAATTATTATTATCCTCATTTTACAGATGAACAAAGTTCGGCTTGGAGGAGTAAGGGAACTTGCCTCAGATCACATAGCTAATAGAGGCGTGAGGCCAAGTAATGTGCCTCCAGAGCCTGGAGTCTGGGCAGGTTCCTCACTTGCCTATGGCAATCCGGGATGTCACAGGCCACGTGTGCCTGTGAGTGCACACGGGCCTCTTAATGCTAATGCTCCCAACTCATTGTGTGTTCCCTGTCTGCTGTACAGGCATCTTAAACCTCTCCCCTAAATTGGGCTAGGTTATTTCTGGTCATCCCTAGAGACTGTCTCATGTGAAACCCGGAACTATCAGCTCATGTTCTTCTGCTCTGGAGGCCCACCCGCAGGTCACACAGAGGCCCAGACTTTGTTTCCCAGTTTAGGCTTTCACTGGAATCGTCACCGTATTATTACATACCAGCTCTCCGGGGAACTAGCCAAACTTTGAATGGCTATTCTGACCTGCCTGCTAAAATCACCATGTTTTACATCTTTAGCTGTCATAAGGTGTAGTTATTAGTTCATAGATTTAAAAAGTAGAATTGAAATAATCCTCTCTTTGCATTCCTCCTTCTTTCATCACCTTGGAAAGAAGACAAAATAAAAAGGGGAGAAATCGCAGTTAGAATCAGAGAAGGAGGGTTTAGGAAGAATTAGAGAACATTTTTCATTAACTGGGAAATTCAGATCTTTAAAGGGGACTCAGAACAAGTTACCCTTTTCTTATCTCAGACCCAACAGCAGAAATAAATTCCCAAACTACCATCATACTTTAGCTCTCAGGCAAAATAGTATTGCATCAGAAAAGCCTTTACAGATTCCCTAAACATAGTACTTTGGGTTTTAGCTCCATTTTTTGTTATAAAACTCATCTGCATAAAATGAAATAATTAATTGTTTAGGATATGGTTCAGTGCTTTTCTCTTCAGATCAAATGGTAGAAGAGCCAGAGTGTTTTTTGTTTCAGATATACCAGTAACATCAACCCAGAGTACAATGTCTTACTCTGGCAGATTCTCAATAAATATTTAATGCACACAGGGAGGAATGAATGATCAAACAAACTGATGGGGTAGGATCTGACCCTCACACACTGTAGGTACTTGAGGAGGAGGAATAAGAGTGATCTGAAGAAGAGTTACTCGCTGAAAGTTATGGGCTGCATCGAGGTGGAACAGTGTATTATGAAACCAAGTCCATGACCCATTAGGCATTTCTTACCGTAATTAGGCTTCAATCAATTTGTTTCCGTATTTTCTAAGTTCTTTGGATCGATAGCAGCAGCAGGGAAGGTGATTTCTTTCAGTTGTAAGGAAGCCTCTATGGATGTGCTTCTATGTTTAATTGTTTCTAAAAGACAGTTTCAACAAGTTTTGTACCAGTTGCTTCCTGTGAGTGATTTGTAGAAAGAAAACTTGCACCTTATCCTTAGTGAGAACTTCAAATAGCTTCCTAATACCCAGACTCTTAAAGAACTCAGTCCAGACTTTACAGCTGCATGATTTGAATATCCTTTCAATAACTGCATATGGTTTAGATATTATTTCTGGCATATTTGATTATTTCTATCTCTGCTCTGAATCACCAATAGCCTCATTTGGCAGAACTGTAGATTTTAAAAGCAGAACTCTTAAGAATCCGTAGGAACTATGAGTGCCAAAGGAATTTGTGGTGAAGATCAAACCATTTTTGAATTGAATAAACACACATTCTAGAAAACGTATTGAGGACTTACTCTGTGTCTAGGCTCTGATTGTCTAAAGATGAATTAAAAGAGGGAGGGGACATATGTATACCAATGGCTGATTCGTGTTGTACAGCAGAAACCAACACAATATTGTAAAGCAATTATCCTTCAATTAAAAATAAATAAATTAACAAAAGATGAATTATTTATGATTTCTAACCTCTGGGTTATTGCAATCTATACATTTCAACCTGAAATGTAAAAGTACCTTCTGTCTTATTTACTGTTATCTTCTGTTATCTTTATGCTTCAGTTCTTTGGGAGCTCCATGCTGTCCTGATACAACTTTTGATTTTTAAGAAGCCACGAGGTATTTAGCACACTTGACAGGAACCTAAAATAATATGGATACTTACAATTTCACAGTAGAACCTCAAGAACTGTTGATAATTTATCTACGATTTGTTAAGAGGTCAAAAGGAAATCTATTGAGTTGGGCAAAAAGTTCATTTGGTGAAGCAAAGATAGGACATTTTTCTTTTCACCAAAATCTTTATTGAAAAACATAGTCACTAATGAATAAATTTTTGACCAACCCCACAGAAGGAGAATGAATGACATTTTACTAGGATATCATCACAATGCATTGTACAAAAAAATATTTCATCTGATTTACCATGTTTCAGTCACTCACGTAGACATACACATTTTTATGTCACAAATCTGAAAGGATGATGCAGTGTCTCTATATTTATGAAGAATTAGTCTTGCCTCAGGGAGTGGCTAAGGTCATAGTAAGAAAGTGAAGCTAAAATCAGTCCATTTGGTTGCTTGTTTGTTCTTAGTCTAATGAATGTTTTCACCCTTACCTAATTTCATCATCATTGTTTTCCCTCTGAGGAAGGAGCCAAGGAGATTATAACTGAACTTTGACTCTACCTAGGTCAAACTGTATTTTCTCTCCTGCCTCCCTTCTTCTCTGAAAGATGCAGCAAAAATGAAGAAAGATTGCTGTTCAAAACCATTCACTTAGTAAAGTTATAAGGTCTTTCAGATCGCTGAGAAGGAGATGTGTCTGACAAGGACACTAATATTGGAAACAGTAGCTCTGGAGTTACAGCTACCTCTGTTTTGTTGTGTTGGATCAAGAGGGAGCATGATGTTGATTTTGTTTGTGAAAGAAGTCAGCTTTGCCTCTGCTGGGACTGTTCCAAGAGCAGAGATAGAATGAAAGCACTAAAAGGAAGTGACAGTGATGACTACAGCCTCAGCTGGCACAACTTCAAAACATTTCAGAGGATAGGGTTCCAAAGAGATATTGCAGTGAAGCTCCAGTAAGTGCTAGACAAATAGATTTAGTGCGGCTCTCCGGGAGGTAAAGTAAGGCAGACGAATAGAAAATGAAGAAAAACAACAATGCCGACAAGAAAACCCTCTTGTAAATAACCTATTGCATGACACAGCTAAACTACAGAATTGTAAGCCAACAAAATCTTCCAAATGTGAAAAACCATCCCTAGAAGGGGTCACAGAGGCCGATAGACGGCTAGTTATCCTTCACTGGACACGAACCCGATGAGTGAGCACTCCCTTCATTTTGAGGCAGCCAATGTGATTCTTGAACTATATTTTTTTGGTAAATCATTTTTCTTTCTTCAGAAGGAAATTTCCCTTTCTGTATCTTCTTACAGGTTCTAATTCTGTTCTTTGAAGTCACAGGTACTTAATCCTGCCTCCATGCACTAGCATTTCACATTTTAAAAACTGCCAGCAAGTCTTAGTCTTCTCAAATGTCCTCTGTTTGTTTCACCTCTCTGCAAATTACATGACGTTCAGACCCTTAAACTGTTGATATCTCTTGGAAAAGGTGGCTTTCAGAAAGTAAACAGATGGAATTTTATGGTGGATAATAGCCTCTCCTGAAGTCGCGTACTATGCTTCCATTATGCTAGCCTAAGATTTTACTACTTCAAGAAGTCTACTGTTGTGTTTTGGGATGAATTTGAGCTCAAACTGAAATAATCTCCATAGTCTTTGTTCACTTAAACTATCATGAAAATAGAAGTCTAGCGGAATATGGTTGGAAATTTATGTTTTTGAACTAAATTGAGGCCCTTCCATTTATCTCTATTAAATTTCATTTTTCTCATTTCTGTCGGGGAGATTTTGACTCTCAACTGTTAAAGAAATGAAACAAAAACCCCACCACTTACTGACTTCCTCTCCATGTTAAATGCTATGTTTAAGGATAAAAAAATATCTAATGTAAGGCTGGCAAGCAAACAAAGAGGTGGAATAATATCTGTGACAAGTGAAAGGTTACTTGTGTATTCCGGTAATCCTGAGAAAAGTGTTTGTGAAATTTCTGAAATGAATTAATAATGATACTGGAATTGAGTCCTAAAGTATGACTAGGAGTTTTCAGAAGGACAAGGGGGTGAGGCTGTTATAAACAGATGCTAGAGCATACTGCAAATGCACATACGTACAAAAAGAAGTGTCAAATAAAATAATCACTGAAAAGTGTTCATTGGATCAGCAAGTTCACTGTTAACTTTAAAAGCAGTTTCATTGGAGTGGTGGCTGCAAAAGTCAGATTTCAGTGTTAAGATCTGAACAGCAAGTGAAGAAAATAGGCATCTCTTTGAAAAAGTTTGGTTATGAAGTAGATTCTCCAAGGGAGCAAAAGTGGTGGTTTAAGTTGGGAAGAACCTCAGGGTATTTGTACTCTGATGAAAAAGAGCCTTTGAGAAGGCTGAAACATATAGGAGTCAGAAAATACACTTGATGGAGCAAAGATCAATTTGCTTTTGCCCCATAACAAAACACCCCAAAACTTTGTGGCTTTAAACAATACATGTTTATTCTTTCTGAAAAATCTGTGGGTTGGCTGGTCAGTTGTTTTGGTTTGAGCTGGCTGAGATGATCTCTGAGGTCCACTGGTAGCTTGCCTGTGTGGAATGGTTGAGGATGGCTTTTTAGGTCTAGCAGTTGGCTCAGTATCAGATGACAATGACTGAGCTGTGTGTATTTCTGGCCTAGGGTTTTACTACTTTAAAGCAGGCTAGTCTGGGGTTATTTACATGGTGATGGTCACAGGTTTCCCAAGAGCAGCAAGAAATGGCAAACTTCAATGCACAAGCTCTTCCCAAAGCTCAGTTTACATGACGTTCGCTGCTGTTCCATTGGCTACAGCATGTCACATGGCCAAGACCAGCATCATGGTGAAAGGTGTGAGTGTTGAGAAGTATGAACCACTGGAGTCACTGCTGTAGCTATTTCCTGCAGCAGACATGAGATGTAGGCCTTATGAGAAGGTAGTCTTGGACAGAAGGAAGAGCAAGAGCATAATTGGGGCTTCCCTAAGGGCTCGGCAGTAAAGAATCCACCTGTAGTGCAGGGGAAATGAGTTCAATTCCTGGGTCAGGAAGATGCCCTGGAGAAAGAAATGGCAACCCACTGCAGTACTCTTGCCTGGGTAATATCATGGACAGAGGAGCCTGGTGGACTTCATTCCATGGGGTCGCAAGAGTTGGACATGATTTAGCTACTAAATCACCACATTGTAAGAATGATTCTTGGGGCAGTTAAACTGTGTGTAGGAGGGCATCAAATTTGAGAGTTTATTGCTCATGGCTTATTTTTCCTCTGAACTGAGGGGCCATGTCATCTCCAGGATACAACAGAAATAAAAATATGAAAGGGGATTTGAGGAGCATCAGGAAATTCTAAAATCCTAGAAAAAGGAGAGAGAGAGCTGATTAGAGACATGTAAAAAATAATTGCTATTAAATATTGATGGTCCTTTTTAAGTTGTAAAATGATAGAATTGTAGTGGTATTCATTCAAAATTTGGTTTGCCTTTTTTTTTTTTTTTTTCCCAGCTAGGCTCATTAACTTGATTATAGAAATGGAGAAGATACAAGAATGAAGGGATCTGAGGTGGGAATTTTATGAGCTAGGTGGGAGCTGTTGAGATGAGGAACTATGGAGTCTTGGTATAATAGAAAATAAAAACAGGAGGGGGACACCATAAACCAAATATAAAGTTAAGAGAGTTTTGGTGTCAGTAAGTTCAATGTGCCAGTGTTGTGGGACAAAGGGAATTAAAAAAGGAAGTTCATGGTCAGAGGAGGCTATTGGAGTTTATGCTTTCAGGAATGAAGCGGTTCTGGGTTGGCCGCAGAGTGGCTTTATTGAAGGGAGGTACAGGGAAGGTCACTGATGAGGAATGTAAGGGAAGTGGAAGGGTTATCCTGTTTCTAACATCCTTATGGATATTGGATTTCTCAGGAACCAGAGGGAGACTAAGAACCACTGGTTACAAAACGTACCTCCTTTTTCTGAGGGTTGTGATTCAGACTGTCCTCCCCTTAGTGGAGAAGATTGAGGAAAAACAGGCGCTGGGTAAGTCTTTTGTCTCCTTGTTTTCTGTAAATATTAAGCACCTTTCATAAACAGTTGGCATTTCACTTCCTCTTGGGGGGTTTCCTTTTAAGAGTTTTAAACATCCTATTGATGACTGGAATTCCTTCTAAGCCTCGATGAATTCAGTTTTAAGACCTTGTTACATTCATCCAACAGATGTAAGCTCCTCCTTTTTTCCCCTTTATCTTTGCTTTAGTACTTTTCCTTCCAGCTTTTACAAATGTCCTTTTGAAACCTGAGCTCATCTGAGCACTCTCTTGTAACTTGACTGATCTCCCTAAACGTCTTCATTTTCTTCCATACTTGGGCCATTGGTGGGGCCACGGTCTCTTCTAGTATGTTTGTCCTCGGGCTCTTACCTACTTTTTATCTGAGCTTGAAAAGGTGACAGTGGTGGGGGAGCAGGGACCGGAGAAGAAAGAAAAGAAGAAAATCTACTTGGAAAGTCAGGGATAGATATCTGTCTATATCAACACTTTAAAATACTTTTTATGAGTTAAAAAAAAACATGTAATCATGAATTTTGAAATCAAACATATCTAAATTCTTACCCTAGATTTACTATTTGCTATCTGAGAATCTATGAATAAGACATCTTTTGGCTCTGAATTCCCACTTATCAAATGGATGAAGGGATAAAACTTACTTCTACTCTCATTGATAACCACCTGAAATCATACATAAAGTCTGGCACAAAATAGATGGCAAATATTAATTTCAAATCCTGTTCCCAGTTTAGATCATTTCTTTCTTATTAGTCAGATTGTAGTCCAGACATTCTGCTTTTCCTTTATTTATAACTGTTCTGAGTTGAACTTGCCAGCAAGACAATGTGAAAAAAAAAAACAAACCGGAAATCTGTAAAATAATTTAAAAAAAGTAAAAAAGAAACATTAATATTTTATCTTTAATCGGTGCTTGGAAGTATTATTATAAGCATTACTACTACACTTAAAAGGATGTTTATTGGCTACATGAAACAGCAGGAAATGTAGGAATAATAGGAAATGCCTGGAAAGATCAACCAGCTAAAATATTTCCAAGGGAATGCCACTTGGGAATTTTCTGTACTTATTAAAGTTTAGACAATGTCTACTGTTAAATTCAAGTATATTATTAGGTAGGGTGGTATCATGGATTATCAGAAATTAGATTATATTCCTTTAATGAAGGGCAGTGTTCTAAGAGATATCTGTTATATCTAATTTCTGATATTTTTGGTGGAAAAAGAGGCAAAGGAAAGGGTGAAATATTTGACCATGGAAGTAGAAGTTATGAATAATATTGCCATTATCTGTATTTCTTTTTTAAGATAGCTCTATTTATTCATTTGTGGCTGTGCTGGGTCTTTGTTGCTGTGTGGCCTTCTCTCTGGCTGTGGTGAGTGGGGCTGCTCTGTCTGTGGTGTGCCAGCTGCAGAGCACAGGCGCTAAGGAGCACGGGCTTCAGTAGGGGTGGCTCCTGGTCTCTGCAGATTGACAGTTGTGGTGCATGGGCTTAGCGGCTCCTCTGTAGGTGGGATTTTCCTGAATCAGGGATCAAACCCACGTCTCCTGCATTAGCAGGCAGATTCTTTACCACCAAGCCACTAGGGAAGCCTCTCCATTTCCGGCTCATGTGTCATCATTGTAGTCTCTTCTCATATAGACACAAAAGCCTCTTTCCTATATTATGTGTAAGCCTGACCTACAGGGAAGGACTTTTAAGTTTGAAGGTGTTTTCCACTTTTTCATTCTTGCGGCAAAATTTCCTTTATGAATGCCTATAAAATTATTTCAGATAGGTGTCATTTTAATGCTATCCTTGGCTTATGATAATAGGTTGTATTTAGATCAAGGATGTATCTAATAATTAAAATATGGATATATTGTTTATTCTAAGGTGGACAAAATTTTCAGTTTTTGAATGTTGTTAGCCTTTCTTTTCTCCTCTCCATGTCTAAATGTCTAAACTATTATTTATGCATTAAATGGAAGGTAGATGAAAACACTCTAATAGTCAAATAATTGCTTCTGCTAATTTTCATTTGAAAACAAGTTTACTATTAAGGAACTTTAGACAATAAAACTGTGTCTTCACATAAGGATCTCTAGACTATCCTGATTTTGGCAGAAACAAAGAGTGGGACTTGGCTATGGATTTGAAACCAAAGTACCTGAGTTGAAAACCTGGTTGGGTTACCTTGGTTAATTACATCTTGATTTGTATCTTTCTCTCATGTGAAAGAAGACAGAATAAGTAGCTTTCAGGATAGCTGTGTAAGGTTCATCACATGGGTTTTGGGGTTAGGATAGCAATCCAGAGTTCGCTTTTCTCAGAAGGTTTCATATTGAACTTTTTTGATAGCTCCAAAATAACTATTTTCATTTAGTCACAAGGTTATATTGACAGAATTCGGAGAACATGTATTGGTTTGGATAAGGTCAGTCTATAGTAAAGAGACTCAACAATAATTGTGGTTAAAAGATGAGAGACATATTTGTTTTTTCTTTCTGGTAAAGCAGTCTCAGGCATGCTGCTCTGACTTACGGCTCATTCAGGGATCTGTGTTCTTTCCATCATGTTTCCCTGTCATTTCTTGGTGCCTTATGGTTTTCTATGGCTGGGGCTGAATCACAATGAGTTCCAACTGTGGGAAAGAAAGAGGGTGCAGAAAGGTCAGACGGTCTGTTACGAGAGGTGGCAGGCATCATTTCCTCTCCCGTTCCTTTGGAGGGAACTTAGTTATGTGGTCACATTTATTGGGAGGGAGGATGGGAAATATATAAGTGGAAAGTTCTGTAGTCCATTTGGGCAATTATAACAAAATCCCACAGAATGGGTAATTATAAACAGTAGAAATTCATTTCTCACAATTCTAGAAACTAAGTCTTGCATCATGGCACCCACAGATTGGGTGTGTGGTGAGAGCTTCCCAGTTCATGATGGCATATTTTTTTCAGTGTTTCTCATGGCAGAAAGGGAGAGGGATCTCTCTGGAGGCTCTCTTTTATAAAGTTACTAATCCCATTGAAAAGCCAAAGAATTGATGCTTTTGCACTGTGGTGTTGGAGAAGACTCTCGAGAGTCCCTTGAACTGCAAGGAAATCCAACTAGTCCATCCTAAAGGAAATCAGTCCTGAATATTCATTGGAAGCAATGATGCTGAAGCTGAAACTCTAATTCTTTGGCTACCTGATGTGAAGAACTGACTCACTGGAAAAGACCCTGATGCTGGGAAAGATTGAAGGCAGGAGAAGACAGGGACAACAGAGAGTGAGATGGTTGGATGGCATCACCAACTCAATGGACATGAGTTTGAGTAAATTCTAGGAGTTAGTGATGGACACGGAGGCCTGGTGTGCTGCACTCCTTGGGGTCGCAAAGAGTTGGACATGACTGAGTGACTGAACTGAATCCCATTCATGAGGGCTCCAACCTGATGACTTAATCACTTCCTAAAGGCCCTACCACAGACATTCAAACCATAGCAAAATTCTTGTTAAGCTACAATTTCATCATGGAAGAACAGATTTTAGGGAACAACCAGCAGTCTGTACCACAGAATACATTATTAATCCTACAATTTCAAACATGTGCCCTATTTCCAAGCCATACCATCTATAGCACAGTGTAAATATATTTTTCAAAATTAATGAATTATTTTATAAACAGCACACTTATATGTCCTTGTACAATTATATTTTGACATTGTTTTTGTGCATGTAAAAGTGGAAATTTGTGCTATTGAATGTTTAGAATATATTCTGATTTTTATAACCTTAGTTTTTGATTTACTTTGATAAGCCAGGCAATTTAAAAGTGGACACAGCTCTGAGGATGGACTGGGAGTTTGCAGTTGGTAGAAGCAAACTATTACATTTAGAATGGATAAACAACAAGGTCCTAATGTATAGACAGAGAACTATATTCAATATACTGTGATAAACCATAATGGAAAAGAATTAGAAAAAGAATGTATATGATAAGTAAAAGTGTCGTTAGTCACTCAGTCACGTTTGACTCTTTGCAACCCCATGGACTGTAGCCTGCCAGGTTCTTGAATCCATGAAATTCTCCAGACAAGAATACTGGAGTGGGTTGCCACTTCCTTCTCCAGGGGGCATCTCCCTCACCCAGGGATTGAACCTGTGTCTCCTGAATTGGCAGGCAGACTCTTTATCACTGAGCCAAACTATACTTCAATTAAAAAAAAAAAATCAGATCTATCAACTTCCAAGAGATCTTCTTACTGGGAAGACTGAAGCGATGACTAAAAGTTCTCTCTTGTCTACGAAGTGCTGCACAACTGCAGGGTCTTCTGGTTGGTTAGCATGTATTCCCATTGTGTGATAGGTTCCAATTTTACCCAAATATCTCAAGCACTTTACTCAAGGGTATGCCGGGTGGGTCTCTGAGTGATCAGAAGCTTGCAGGACTGACATGAGTGGGGGAATATTTCCACAAAAGAGCACTGAGGCTACTTCATCATTTCCCTCCAAACACCCATCCCTGTGTGTTAGACCCTGATGTTTCAAAATAGAATGACAGAAGATGATACTTTCATTGAGAATTGTTGCATCCATTGTAGGACTTTCACATCTGAGTGTTTTGTGAAATAGAACTGTCAGTTTGGAAATGATGAAACAACTGCAAACAATTGTAGCCAAAATAGGAAGGATGAAGAGGAATAGGAGCCCATAGCAGAGGACATTGGTGACAGGCTCAGGCAGGGAATTTGGCCCTGAATCTTGGTTGCACTCCTCCTTCCTAAGTGGCATTGGTAGATGAATCTACCTCTCATCTGTAAAATGAAGGTGATAACAATGTTTTGCTCACTGGCTTAAAGATTAAAGGAAAGCATGCATACAAAATACCTCACAGTGCTTCACGCATTAAATCTTCTGTAAATGTAAATCACTGTTTAGCTCTCTGAAAGCTCTCTGAAAGAAAGGGCAGTGACCACTCCAATGGTCACACGTCTGATTCACAACAGAGAAGCAGAAGCAGTAAACAGGGACCTGCTTAAACACGTTGGCATGCATCGGGATGCACCTATCGACCCTCTACTCAGCTGATTGGGTGGTGAGCATTTGCCTGGCCCCTATTAACTTCAATATTGTAATGACTTTGAACCAAATTGGCAGAGTTTTCCATGTGTACCATGACTCTTTCTGATATTCTAAGACTCAGTTTTGTTGACAACTTCTTATTCTAGAATTTAGATACGGATCTTGGCTAAGGTGATATTTCAATTGAATATTAAAAATAATCAGAAGCAATGATGATAATTGGATAGTATTCTGTAACAAATCTATTATTAATTTAGAAGGGCCTTATGGACTAGGTAGAGTTTGAAATGAGCCCTGAAAAACTTGAAGGGTTGGGCTGGGTAGGTTCCAGACAGAGGAGGGTATAGCATGTAAACTTGGTGAGTGAAGATCTAGAACTGGCTAACTCAAAGAATGGTGGGTTAGCATCAGGCTTACAGAAGAGAGAGAAGTAGGGGGTGCTGTTGGATATTTGAAGTGGGGACAGGCAATAACGCATATGATAGGCAGAGCATGAATTCTTCTGGAGAGAGATCATGATAATGAAATTTAGAAATTTAGACTGATGCATGAGAACAGGAACAGAAATACATTTGAGAAGACTAGTTATATGAAGCAAGTGGTCTTTAGATCTCTTTACAATTTATACACCTTGTAAGATGCATATGAGGAGGAGAAAGGGATTAGTCTAAATTTGAAAGAAAAATATGCCTTATTTCTCCTGTTGTTATTAGTTTTCTTATTTGGAAACTGATTTGCTCTGCATAGAACAGGCTTAAACATATATCAGCCACCTAGAGTTTTCATGGAATTATATACATGACTAACTATAGTAGGCTAGATGAAGAATTTACACAGCCATGGATTCTTAAGACTTTCTAGTAGTTCTTTTTTCCAGTGTGAAGTTGAGGCATATGTTTAAATAAATTAATGTTTGTATTTACAGCGACTCACCTGGTGTAACAGTAATTCCATTTTTGAGTCTGGGTTGTCCTTCATAAGTGGTGCATTACTGTGCTTTTATGCTAACAAGTCCTGAGAAGCAGGGGAGATTTCCTCTTCTTGCTTTTCACTGTGACACCCTCTGAGCTACACCTGACACTCTGTAATACGCATGTGTTGTAGATTACAGCCGATGAAAGGTCCTGTGCTGTCAGTCCAGCCCATGATCTGCTGTGTCAACCTGCTGGCAAATTATAGCTGTGACTCCTGACAAATGAGTCAGTTGAGATGGAAACATCAATTTGAGGTCATGTGTACTTTCTATTGTAAGAATACAATTTAGGGAGGTGACATGATTGTCACACATGTGCATTTAAGTTTTAAATTTAATAGTCACTGTAGTGGAGGGGCAGGGAGAGAGGGACAGGAGAGACATTTTAAATCAAAATATAAGAATTGCTGCTTGGGTTAAAACAAAAACAAACCTAAGCTAAAAATGAAATTAAATGAAATGACTCTAAAAAAGAGAGTCATTGCAAACAAATAAGGGAAAAAGAGAGAAGTAGTAACTAGAAAAATAATTTAAAAGGATATATATTCATTAATTTTTTTTGTTAATAATCATTTATAGAGTGAGCTCTATGCTACATGCTGGTGATCAAAAATAAAAGATAAGCCTTGACCTTGAAAATTTCTTAGATTTGTAGAGGAGAAAGTTTAGCCTATAGTAATAATAAAATATTATAAAACTATCTGAAACTGTCATGAATATAAAGAAAATTTCATATGAGTAAACAAGAAAATTGTTTTTGTTGTGTAGGCTAGTAAATCCAATATCAAATAGTTTAGAGTTTTGTTTTCTTTTTATTGTTTGATCTTAAATTGAAAGATATAGGACATCACAATTTTAGTTAATAAATTAATAACATCAAAGGAAAATTATTATGTGAATGGCATATACCATTTACAATTTAAAAATAATATTTAATAACAGATAAATTAATTTCTATGATTATTTGGTGTCACAGATATCCCTATTAGAGCAGAAAACCTGAAATTATTCTGATCTTGAAAATTAAGGATGAGAATCATGTTTTGTTTGTTGTTGAATCCTAGAACTTACTTTGGAGTCTGTCATACAGTATTTATGCCCTACCAATTATGTGTCAAACACTTTTGCTTTCCCACCTTCTTCCTGGCTATTGGGTTAAAACAAAAACAAACCTAAGCTAAAAATGAAATTAAATGAAATGACTCTAAAAAAGAGAGTCATTGCAAACAAATAAGGGAAAAAGAGAGAAGTAGTAACTAGAAAAATAATTTAAAAGGATATATATTCATTAATTTTTTTTGTTAATAATCATTTATAGAGTGAGCTCTATGCTACATGCTGGTGATCAAAAATAAAAGATAAGCCTTGACCTTGAAAATTTCTTAGATTTGTAGAGGAGAAAGTTTAGCCTATAGTAATAATAAAATATTATAAAACTATCTGAAACTGTCATGAATATAAAGAAAATTTCATATGAGTAAACAAGAAAATTGTTTTTGTTGTGTAGGCTAGTAAATCCAATATCAAATAGTTTAGAGTTTTGTTTTCTTTTTATTGTTTGATCTTAAATTGAAAGATATAGGACATCACAATTTTAGTTAATAAATTAATAACATCAAGGAAAATGATTATGGGAATGGCATATACCATTTACAATTTTAAAATAATATTTAATAACAGATAAATTAATTTCTATGATTATTTGGTGTCACAGATATCCCTATTAGAGCAGAAAACCTGAAATTATTCTGATCTTGAAAATTAAGGATGAGAATCATGTTTTGTTTGTTGTTGAATCCTAGAACTTACTTTGGAGTCTGTCATACAGTATTTATGCCCTACCAATTATGTGTCAAACACTTTTGCTTCCCCACCTTCTTCCTGGCTAAAGATATCCTGACTTTGTTCAGCTATCAGGGCACAGAAGGTGTGCACAGTCCTGTGAGGTAGATCACAGTTGGTCTAAACTATTGCAATAATTCCATTCCCTTTTGGAATGGCTGGCCTAATGGCGATCATGGAGTCCCTTTCTGGATGATGAGATAGAAGAGAAGCTGTGTTGAAATCTTCTGGGGAAAAAATTCTACCCTGATTAGATGTGACATGGTAGAAACGCCTCTTCTTTCCTTCCTGAGCTTGTTGCGTGAGTTCACGAAGAAGTCTGTCATACAGTATTTATGCCCTACCAATTATGTGTCAAACACTTTTGCTTTCCCACCTTCTTCCTGGCTAAAGATATCCTGACTTTGTTCAGCTATCAGGGCACAGAAGGTGTGCACAGTCCTGTGAGATAGATCACAGTTGGTCTAAACTATTGCAATAATTCCATTCCCTTTTGGAATGGCTGGCCTAATGGCGATCATGGAGTCCCTTTCTGGATGATGAGATAGAAGAGAAGCTGTGTTGAAATCTTCTGGGGAAAAAATTCTACGCTGATTAGATGTGACATGGTAGAAACGCCTCTTCTTTCCTTCCTGAGCTTGTTGCGTGAGTTCACGAAGTAGAAGCTGTAGAAGCCATGTTGCCATCAAAAGGCGAGTCCAACAGACTTCTGCTAAAGTGACCCAAAGTGCTCACACTATGGAACTTCCTCTTATTAGGAAAAGTAACCCCTATTCTTTTGGCCACTTTTTAAAAAACTTGTGAATGAAAGTGTTTTAATTTAATCTAAATTCTATACATCTTGGGGGTGAGGTATGATTTGTATAAGTCATTATGGAAATATGTTCCTTATTTGGTAGTGGAAACATGGCATCAACATTCTGGATTGTGTGGTAAATAAAATTATTAAACTCTTATTAGTAAACTGGGAAGAATAGTATTCTGCACCGAAGTTTTGTGAACATAAGATGAAACTATCATTCGAATGAAACGGGCCTAAATCTTACAGATGGTGATTCTTAAGTGCCATATTTGTTCTTTTTTCCCCTGAAATAAAGTGGATGATTCAACATTCATCACTACTGGGTTACTGACTTTGCATATGGCTCTGGAATGGGTGCTGGTGGTATAAAGGGATAGAGAACTCGGTGCTCCCTGGATGTCATGGTTCTATAGTCCTTGACATAGATCCACTTATTTAATCCTCATAATAATGCTATTAACAATAACAGTACTAGTACATCACACAGAAGAGGAAACTGAGGCATGGAGAGGTTAAGTAACTTACCCACGGTCGGGAAAAGATAAAAGTCAGAACTGAACCCAGGTAGCCAGGCTCCAGAATTTGTGCTTTTATCGAGTACGTCATTCTGCCTTTCACAAGATCTTCACTCTCAGAGTCTATTTCAGCTTCCTTCATCCCCCCCGCCTCCACCCACCTTGGTGTTATCTGTCATCCATTAATACTGCTCTCGCTGAAATTTTTTTGCCAAAGCCACCAGCAATTTCACGTTCATCAAACTCAGGTGATTTTTTATAAAATCAACTTTCCCCTTTTTGTAACATCCTTTAACTCTTTACCCCCGCCTCCACCCACCTTGGTGTTATCTGTCATCCATTAATACTGCTCTCGCTGAAATTTTTTTGCCAAAGCCACCAGCAATTTCACGTTCATCAAACTCAGGTGATTTTTTATAAAATCAACTTTCCCCTTTTTGTAACATCCTTTAAACTCTTTTTGTTCTACTTTCTCCCACAGGAGGTTTTCCTAGATCTTTCCCCATTTTATACAATGCTGGACAGCTTTTCCCTTTTACTTTACTGTAAAAAGTTACCTTCACAGGACATGTGAAGTAGGTGGAGAGTTGCTGACTGAGGGGATGCCTTCTGTGTCTGGGTAACAGAGCCCCCACCTGACTTCCCCCTCTCCTGGCTGGGCCAGGTCCCGCCAGCAGCCTCTGCCCCATGCTCGGGCTTCCTGGCAACCTCGGTTTCTTTCTGTCCTCTCTCTCATTCTCCACAGCAGCACATTCACCCTCCTCAGATCATCTCCCCGAATCCCACACCGGCTCTACTTGCCCTCTCCTCCGGTGAGGCGATCACTTCATTTGCAGTGGGCAAGTGGGAGCTTTGATCTTCCTGCTCCCCCATCTGTCCTGCTCTCTGGGTCCACCCTCTGCGTTTCAGGCTCAGCTGTCTTTCTGGATAAGGCCAACTCTGAACCTGTGCTCTGTGTATTGCCTTTACTTTATCTTCTTTTTCATCCCAAATATACAGATATTGAAACACCATGTTCGTGTGTTTTACCTAATATCTTTCAAATATCTTTACTTTCTCCATCTTTACTGTCATCACTGGGATCATCTGTCACCTAAACACTAGCAAGAGCTTCCGAACAGGGTTTCCCAGGTGGTGTTACTGGTAAAGACCCTGCCTGCCAATGCAGGAGAAGCAAGTTTGATCCCTGGGTTGGGGAAGATCCCCTGGAGAAGGGAATGGCAACCCACTCCAGTATTGCTGCCTGGAGAATCCCATGGACAGAGGAGCCTGGTGGGCTACAGTCCATGGGGTTGCAAAGAGTTGGACGTGACTGAGCTACTTAGCACAGCAGCAGCTTCCTAATTGTCTTACTTCCATGAGTTTTCCTCCCGCTGATCCATTTTCCATGCTGTATACAGTGCTACTTTTTCCAAGAAAGTGTCATTCTCTGCTTAAAACTCTTTAATACTTTCCATAGCCTTTAGAAAAGGTCCAACATCTTTGGTAAATATCTAGCCCTTCAATAGTTTTCCTGCCAACAGCTACCACTCCACTCTCCATCCAAACACACATATAAACACACACACACACACACACACACACACACTTTTTCTCTCTCATTCTGCTCAAACTATGCGCAACTACTTAGGGGTTCAGCATAAATGTGAGGCCATTTTTCTAGACTACAAGCCCATGCAAATACTGTTCTGATTACTTAGATGTTGCCTTCTCTGGCAAGAAACATGGGGAGAGCTATTCTTTTCTGGAGTCCCTTATTGCGGTACTTTTCACATTGTTTCGCAAGTTTTAATTTCTCTTTTGCCTTTAACCTTCCTTGAGAATTTTCCATTTTAAGCTTCTGTTTAAATTGCTTCTATCCTTACCATGTACCACAGTAATGAACACAAAATAGAAAGGCCCCCAAATTTGCTCATTGGAGGTGTTTTTCTTTTGATATATAGTCAAAAAATGTGTAAGTATATCAAAGACAAACAATACAACATAGTAAGCTAGGTGCCTGAGTTGCCACAGAAGTACAGAGGAAGCTGAAATAGCAATAGTGGGCAATTTGGAACCCCATTTGCTGCTCTGATTCTACACCAACAGCTAACCTGGAAAATAGCAGGTGATCACCAAACTTTGGATGTGTTACTCCTGAAGGGAGTATCTTGAGCTGGACTTGAGGAAACTGGTATATTCTTATAATCAGAGAATAGACAGAATTAAACCAACCTGTGGAATAGAGTCAGCAAAGTTTAAAAGGAAGGCACTGCACATGGTATCCCCACTCCAGTACTCTTGCCTGGAAAATCCCATGGATGGAGGAGCCTGGTGGGCTGCAGTCCACGGATCGCTAAGAGTCGGACAGNCTCTACTTGCCCTCTCCTCCGGTGAGGCGATCACTTCATTTGCAGTGGGCAAGTGGGAGCTTTGATCTTCCTGCTCCCCCATCTGTCCTGCTCTCTGGGTCCACCCTCTGCGTTTCAGGCTCAGCTGTCTTTCTGGATAAGGCCAACTCTGAACCTGTGCTCTGTGTATTGCCTTTACTTTATCTTCTTTTTCATCCCAAATATACAGATATTGAAACACCATGTTCGTGTGTTTTACCTAATATCTTTCAAATATCTTTACTTTCTCCATCTTTACTGTCATCACTGGGATCATTGTCACCTAAACACTAGCAAGAGCTTCCGAACAGGGTTTCCCAGGTGGTGTTACTGGTAAAG
Source organism: Aepyceros melampus (assembly GCA_006408695.1). Lineage (NCBI taxonomy): Eukaryota > Metazoa > Chordata > Mammalia > Artiodactyla > Bovidae > Aepyceros > Aepyceros melampus. The sequence continues at coordinate 43,162 of SJXQ01003462.1, forward strand.
ACCCTGCCTGCCAATGCAGGAGAAGCAAGTTTGATCCCTGGGTTGGGGAAGATCCCCTGGAGAAGGGAATGGCAACCCACTCCAGTATTGCTGCCTGGAGAATCCCATGGACAGAGGAGCCTGGTGGGCTACAGTCCATGGGGTTGCAAAGAGTTGGACGTGACTGAGCTACTTAGCAGCAGCAGCAGCTTCCTAATTGTCTTACTTCCATGAGTTTTCCTCCCGCTGATCCATTTTCCATGCTGTATACAGTGCTACTTTTTCCAAGAAAGTGTCATTCTCTGCTTAAAACTCTTTAATACTTTCCATAGCCTTTAGAAAAGGTCCAACATCTTTGGTAAATATCTAGCCCTTCAATAGTTTTCCTGCCAACAGCTACCACTCCACTCTCCATCCAAACACACATATAAACACACACACACACACACACACACACACACTTTTTCTCTCTCATTCTGCTCAAACTACGCGCAACTACTTAGGGGTTCAGCATAAATGTGAGGCCATTTTTCTAGACTACAAGCCCATGCAAATACTGTTCTGATTACTTAGATGTTGCCTTCTCTGGCAAGAAACATGGGGAGAGCTATTCTTTTCTGGAGTCCCTTATTGCGGTACTTTTCACATTGTTTCGCAAGTTTTAATTTCTCTTTTGCCTTTAACCTTCCTTGAGAATTTTCCATTTTAAGCTTCTGTTTAAATTGCTTCTATCCTTACCATGTACCACAGTAACGAACACAAAATAGAAAGGCCCCCAAATTTGCTCATTGGAGGTGTTTTTCTTTTGATATATAGTCAAAAAATGTGTAAGTATATCAAAGACAAACAATACAACATAGTAAGCTAGGTGCCTGAGTTGCCACAGAAGTACAGAGGAAGCTGAAATAGCAATAGTGGGCAATTTGGAACCCCATTTGCTGCTCTGATTCTACACCAACAGCTAACCTGGAAAATAGCAGGGATCACCAAACTTTGGATGTGTTACTCCTGAAGGGAGTATCTTGAGCTGGACTTGAGGAAACTGGTATATTCTTATAATCAGAGAATAGACAGAATTAAACCAACCTGTGGAATAGAGTCAGCAAAGTTTAAAAGGAAGGCACTGCACATGGTATCCCCACTCCAGTACTCTTGCCTGGAAAATCCCATGGATGGAGGAGCCTGGTGGGCTGCAGTCCACGGATCGCTAAGAGTCGGACACGACTGAGCGACTTCACTTTCACTTTTCACTTTCATGCATTGGAGAAGGAAATGGCAACCCACTCCAGTGTTCTTGCCTGGAGAATCCCAGGGACGGTGGGCTGCCGTCTTTGGGGTCGCACAGAGTCGGAGACGACTGAAGCGACTTAGCAGCAGCAGCAGCACATGGTATTATTGGTTCTGGTTGAGACACGCATCTTATTATATATACTGACATCTCTAATACTGGATCAAAGGAATTCAGACATTGTTTTACAAATCAGTAATTGCCAAAATTTCTCAGTCCATGGCACACATAGAAAATGAACATATTTAAAAAGCATCTTGGGGTAAAAGAAGAGAAGGCTTGAAATGGACAGAGTGGGCTGTGGCTATGAAAGTGGTGAGAGGTGGAGGTGATGCATTCTCTGGCTGTTTGAGGCTCAGCTGTCCCAGGCCAGGCCGGATGCCTCAGAGCTCCGGAAATGGATACATGAGCACACCTATAATCCATTCATAGCCCACATCAGTTGAAAAGCTGTGCCCCAACCATAATGGGAAATTATCAAAGTTTACAAAAGGGTATTTGAGGAAGATTAATTTGACAGTCATGTATATGTGGGGAGTGTGTTTGAGGCAGAAAGATGAAATAAGTGATTACCCATGTCCAGGTGTGAAGTAATGAATACCTGCGATAATAATGGCAAAGTCACAAAAAAGAAAAGGGTCAAGAGACACAAAACTTGTTGTGAAACAGGGAAAGAAAGATGATATCCCAGTATGGAACCTGGATGACTGGGAAACATGATGGTCCTACTCACAGTGCAAGAAAGGGAAAATCCAGAGAAAACTGGTTTCTGAAGAAAGATGACAAGCTAGGCAGTACATATTGAGATCAAGGTGATAGAGGAGCAGCCAAGTGGAAATGTAAGTGAGAGATGTGAGAATGAATTTTAGTGGGGGTTTTGAGATTGGACAATAACGGTTTAAGACTTACCTATGAGATGTTGAGAGTTAAAAATCATCAGAATAAATGAAGTTTCTCAATAAAGGTATGTGAGAGAAGAAGCTAAATCTAAGACTTAGGGCAGTGATTTTCAATGTATGTTCCCCTGACCAGTATCAGCATCACCTGGGAACTTACTAGAAATACGAGTGATCAGACCCACTCCAGACCTGCTGAATCAAAAGCTTTGGGACTGGGGCCCGGCGACCTGTGTTTTCATGAGCCTTCCAGGATGTCTGGGTGCACAGTGGTTGTCTCAAAGTCATGTTCATCTTCTAGAGGAAGGTCAGGTAACTATCATAAAGGGGACCAAGGAAGATTGGCTAGTAAGCAGAAGGTAAATTCCAAGTAGGATAATGAAAGCAAAGAAAAGTTAGTTTCAAAAGAACCATGAAGAATGTCCAACAGACCAAAGAGTTGAAAGATGATTTGCTGATGAAATGATGGGAAGAAGCAGATTCGCTAGATTTTATTGGAGATTAACAAAGTAAATGCTTACCCCTAGACATATATCTGGAGAAAACCTTAATTTGAAAAGATACATGCACCCCAGTGTTAATTTCAGCACTATTTGTAATAGGATACAGGATAAACCTCAACATCCATCAGCAGAGGAATGGATAAAGAAGGTATAGTATTGTATATACAATGGAATATTGCACACATGTGTGCTCAGTTGTGTCCAGTTCTTTGCAACCCCATGGACTGTAGCCCTTCAGGCTCCTCTGCCCACGGAATTTTGCAGGCAAGGATACTGGAGGGGGGTACCATGCTCTTTTCCAGGGATCTTCCTGATGCAGGGATTGAACCCACATCTCTGTGTCTCCTGCATTGGTAGGAGGATTCTTTAACCACTGCACCATCTGAGAAGCCCCCAGTGAAATATTACTCAGTCATAGAAAGGATTAAATAATGCCATTTGCAACAACATGGATGGACCTAGAGATAATCAGATTAAGTCAGACAGAGACAAATACTGTATGATATACCTTATATGTGGAATCTAAAAAAAAAGATACAAATTAATTTATTTACAAAACAGACACAGACTTAGAAAACAAACTTGGAGTTACCAAAGGGAAAAGGTAAGGGGAAGGGATAAATTAGGAGGTTAGAATTAACATGTATGCTGCTGCTGCTGCTGCTGCTGGTTAAGTCGCTTCAGTCGTGTCCGACTCTGTGTGATCCTGTAGACAGCAGGCCACCAGGCTCTCCCGTCCCTGGGATTCTCCAGGCAAGAACCCTGGAGTGGGTTGCCATTTCCTTCTCCAATGCATGAAAGTGAAAAGTGAAAGTGAAGTCGCTCAGTCGCGTCTGACTCTTAGTGATCCCACAGACTGCAGCCTACCAGGCTCCTCCATCCATGGGATTTGCCAGGCAAGAGTACTGGAGTGGGGTGCCATTGCCTTCTCCGATTAACATGTATACACTACTGTATATAAAATAGATAAACAAGGACCTGCTGTGTAGCACAGAGAACTCTACTCAATACTCTGTAATAACCTATATGGGAAACAAATCTGAAAAGAGACTGGATATGTGTATGGTGGTGGTGGTATTGATGTCTAACCGAGTCACTTTACTGTACATCTGAAACTAACAGCACTGTAAATCAACTATACCCCAATATAAAATAAATTTTAAAAAAGAGCAAAAAATCAGCTATATTGTTCAGTTCAGTTCAATTCAGCCGCTCAGTCGTGTCCGACTCTTTGCGACCCCATGAATCACAGCACACCAGGCCTCCCTGTCCATCACCAACTCCGGGAGTTCACTCAGACTCATGTCCATCGAGTCCGTGATGCCATCCAGCCATCTCATCCTCTGTCGTCCCCTTCTCCCCCTGCCCCCAATCCCTCCCAGCATCAGAGTCTTTTCCAATGAGTCAACTCTTCGCATGAGGTGGCCAAAGTACTGGAGCTTCAGCTTTAGCATCATTCTTTCCAAAGAAATCCCAGGGCTGATCTCCTTCAGAATGGACTGGTTGGATCTCCTTGCAGTCCAAGGGACTCTCAAGAGTCTTCTCCAACACCACAGTTCAAAAGCATCACTTCTTTGGTGCTCAGCCTTCTTCACAGTCCAATTCTCACATCCATACATGCCCACAGGAAAAACCGTAGCCTTGACTAGACAGAACTTAGTCAGCAAAGTAATGTCTCTGCTTTTGAATATACTATCTAGGTTGGTCATAACTTTTCTTCCAAAGAGTAAGCGTCTTTTAATTTCATGGCTGCAGTCACCATCCGCAGTGATTTGGGAGCCCCCCAAAATAAAGTCTGACACTGTTTCCACTGTTTCCTCATCTATATTGTTATAAACAATTATTTGTACTAATAAGGATATGAAATAGAATACTAGCCCATGGGGAAAACATATTTAAAGAATGCTTTCCCCCTGTGACATAGGAGATTGAGCCGATGTGCTAGTAGGAGGAAAGAGATGGAGGGAAGATGAGATGCAGGGGAAGAATCGGGCATTGGTGTGAGCCTGTTCCTGCTTTATTCACTTTATGTAATCTATGTTTCTAAATATCTGCATCTTTGTATTCTTATTTGAAGCATTACTAATGATGCTCATGTCCATGATTTTGAGTGAGTATTTGTACTAATAAGGATATGAAATAGAATACTAGCCCATGGGGAAAACATATTTAAAGAATGCTTTCCCCCTGTGACATAGGAGATTGAGCCGATGTGCTAGTAGGAGGAAAGAGATGGAGGGAAGATGAGATGCAGGGGAAGAATCGGGCATTGGTGTGAGCCTGTTCCTGCTTTATTCACTTTATGTAATCTATGTTTCTAAATATCTGCATCTTTGTATTCTTATTTGAAGCATTACTAATGATGCTCATGTCCATGATTTTGAGTGAGCGCCATGCAGAGACTGAATTTTCCAAGGCAAGCATCACATGGGATTCAGAGTAGCCAAAGAAAACATCTCACCATGATTGGTTGAATGTAATATCTGTAGTAACATTTTCTGAGAGAACTGCTCTCTTGGGCACTCCCTGCCTGGAAAACATAACAGTGCCCTTCAGGCTTGATACTTACCTACCTAAGGTTACATGAACTCTAGAAAACGTCTATTGTTTTATTTTTTCTTAAGGATAAGGTGGTTTAGGAAAGATTTAAACAAACTCATTTCAACAATACTCTGTTCTAGGAAACTTTCACTTCATCCTCCTATAAATCCATATAAGCATCCTAACCTATAATTTACATATATAGCTTTTTCCTACTATAAATTACCATGTGGTATTTCACTCAAATGCTTTTCAAGATTTTTTAGTGAAAGACTGAGTTAGTATTCTTTTCATGCCTCCACCTTTTGTTCTTTATAACCTGTTAATGCTATTACATTTATATAACCTTGTATTTAAGGTTATTTTCAGTAATTTCTGTTCTCAGAATTATGATCCTTGGTGAGATGGCCAGCATCTTTGTATGCCAAATCTCTCAGAAAAATGGGTTTATAATATAAATCCACTTCAAAGCATTTCAAGGATAATAGTAAAAATAAAGTTTTAAAAATATAATGACAATTATAATGCAATTGAGTAATTTCCTAAATAATCAGTACATAAAAATCACTGGGTTTATACTTGGAGAAGTTGTGATTAAATGAAGGAATGTGTCTTATTTAATTCTAACTAGAATTTAACATCAGCAGTTCTCTCCCTATCATTCATGGCATAATTCATTTACAAACCTACGCTGTGAGTCAAATCACTTCCTAACTAAAGGCATGTTTGACAGAAAAGCTTTTATACGACAGAAGATACTCTGTCTTCCAACAACAGCATTGTAAAACACACGCTCCCCACCACTACACACTCTGTATTTGAGTTAATCTGAGCTAACAGAGAAACAAAAATCTGTGGTCCACAACTTTTTATAAGAAAGACAGTGAAGATGGAGTAGATTGGGAAAAACATTTTGGCAGAATCCCTGTATTTTAAGGGTCATTCACTGCTCTGGTCATGGAAGTATGAGTGATTCTTAGAATTCACTTATTGGACTCTTCGGTTTTATTTAGATCAGTAGACACGGTTAGAAACTTAAAGTGTTCCTTCACTGAATGTTGGAAAAGGAGACCATCAGACAAAGCTATTTTTTTCTTGTTTAATAAGAGAGAAGGCAAGATTGTGTAGGTGTGTGCACACACACATATGTGATGAAGGCACTCGTGCACACACATGAGATTTGGGGAGGAGAGAGCAAAATAAGGGGTTATGGCCATTATTGCCTACTCTGTTTATTCTAAGAAATACCATGGAGAACTTGTGATTGTGATTTGTGTTTGATTAAATATATGAAGTGATGACATGAAGAACACTTGACATTGATGATATTGAGCACTTCCTAGTCTGGTCTGTCTGATTTGGATCTTTTGAATAATGTCAGTTTTTCCATGCATTCCTTCAAAAACACAGCTTACTCCAAAATAACATCCTGATAAAGATGCTACTCTTCTGTATAGACTCAGAATATTTCTTCCTTAACTGCTTCTTAGTGATCCTTATTTTTAAACTTTTTGTTTAATAGATGATAACACTGCAGTCGAAAATATTTGTAATTGTGTCTATGTGCTCTTTTTTCTTATTCTCACTTTTCCCAGCCTGATTGTAGGTACTCATTCCAGTCTCTTTCTAGATTGGAACTTGAATCTGCATTAATGATATACGGTTTGCGGTCCACATTTTAATTTTTCCAACTGTCATACTTTACAGATGACTGTTTTCTCTTATTATATGATTTGGAGTTGGTCGTTTAATACAACTGGGTCTCAGCTATCTCTGAAGTGGGCATTATTCATTCTAACTCATGTATCTCATAAGAATTTTAAGAGGGCAATCACTTCTCCTGGGCTTCCCAGGTGGCTCAGATGGTAAAGTATCTTCCTGCAATGCAGAAGACCCAGGTTCGGTCCCTGGGTCAGAAATGGAATGTCTACCCACTCCAGTATTCTTGCCTGGGAAATCCCATGGACAGAAGAGCCTGGCAGGTTACAGTTTATAGGGTCACAAAGATTCAGATAGGACTGAGTAACTAGCGTGCACACGCACACACACACACACACACACACACAAAGATACACATCACTTCTTCTAAAGTGAGCTCCTTGGAAAAAAATAGACCCTGGACATTTTTTATTAGCAAAAATATAGATATTAAAGTGAATGGGTTATTCATAGCCACAGTTTGATCTTTTCATATTATTTTTCTTGGCTAAGTAGAGTAAATCACTGAAGGCATTAGCATTTATAGATGAACAACCATGTTGGACTAACACTATATAATTTGATTATTTAGTTCTGGTCAGCAATTCATGTGCTAATGACTTAAGCATTATCTTGTCTTTCAACAAATTTTCCCTATTTTTTCAAGTCTCTCTAGTAGTTATAGTTAGACCATATGAGATTAGTTTTATGTTCCAATGAATAATATTTGTTTTCAAAATAAGCTTAGACATTATTGCTTCATATATTAATTCATCATTACAGCATTACATAGAAGACCAGATGAAGTTCAGTCTCTTCCGTGTGTGTATTCCTTGCTACAGGCTGAACTTTGCCTACATATATACTTGTACACATCATATTCATCCTAATTGAAATTTGGAAAATCATTAGGTCAAATATTCTTTTCTATCACTTTCAAAGCTGCTGCTAAGTCACTTCAGTCGTGTCCGACTCTGTGCGACCTCATAGATGCCGGCCCACCAGGCTCCCCCGTCCCTGGGATTCTCCAGGCAAGAACACTGGAGTGGGTTACCATTTCCTTCTCCAATGTAGGAAAGTGAAAAGTAAAAGTGAAGTCGCTCAGTCATGCCCGACTCTTCACAACCCCATGGACTGCAGCCCACCAGGCTCCTCCGCCCATGGGATTTTCCAGGCAAGAGTACTGGAGTGGGGTGCCATTGCCTTCTCCATACCTTCAAAGTTACCAAGGAGAAAAATGACTTAGTTGTCATTCTCCCCTCCACTTAAACAAACAAACAAACTTGTTTTGCAAAATTCAATTTGTCTGTGGATAGAGGGCAGTGGAATTTCATTTTGGGCTTCTTGATTATTATTCCACTTGGTCTTTAATTATTGGGCATAATTATTTTTTCCTTCATATTAAGAAGTATAGATATGCTTCATGCGCTGCTTTTTCTTATGTATTTAAGCTCTTCGCTCTGGTTCTGTCTTCAGAGAAGGTATCATTTGCCACTTCACACATTTACTATAGATGTTGTGCTCTTTCTGCTCAGTGTTTATTAAAGAATCATTCTCAGTACTGCCAGAAGCAAAGACTGCTTAGCCCTCATCTTTTTAATCCTTACTTTGCATCTCTTTTTTATAATTTTATTTTTTAATTCTGTGAGTACCATTGCTTGTAACATATAAGATGGTGTACTTAGTATCTTTTCAATTTTCTTCTAACAGGTATGTTTTTCTATAACTTAATTCAGGTAAACATGTCCCTGAGTTTACTCCTGTGGATGTTGCTGATATATGCTCATGACATCATCACAAAAAGTGTCAATCTATTTTCCTTGGCCATTGAGGGATTTTGGGGGCTAAACCTTACAATTGACTAGGGTATTCTTTGGGGAAATTGTTGAGAGTTAATTGTCTGAATTGCTTGTAATTGTTTTAACAGAAATAACATATTGTCCTGCTGTAAGAGATTGTATGGTGAAAATTCAATAAAGTCTGAGTGAATAAAATGAGAAAGAAGTGACACTGGATCATATTTGTAATGGCAGCTAATATAATAAGACAATTGAGTTCTTTTTTATTGTGAAATAGGTAATACATACAAAACAGCATATACAATGTGTATCTATATTTTAAAAAGCAATATAAAACGCTTCAAGAATTTTCCCATAATCCTTTTATGGGGCCATATTAATATTTGTTTCCTTTCCGTTTTGGATGTCTGATTCATTTCTTCAAGTCAATCTTTAGTGTCACTGGTTTCCAAAAGTATCTTAGCATCTTAATAGATTTCTCTCTTCCTACTTTCCTACTCTAGAGATTCTATTGCCTGGCTAGGGCCTGCTGCTGCTAAGTCGCTTCAGTCGTGTCTGACTCTGTGTGACCCCATAGATGGCAGCCCACCAGGCTCCCCCGTCCCTGGGATTCTCCAGGCAAGAACCTTGGAGTGCGTTGCTATTTCCTTCTCCAATGCAGGAAAGTGAAAAGTGAAAGTGAAGCCGCTCAGTCGTGACCGACTCTTCACGACCCCATGGCTGCAGCCCACCAGGCTCCTCTGTCCATGGGATTTTCCAGGCAAGCGTACTGGAGTGGGGTGCCATTGCCTTCTCCGTACGTATATATGTGTGTATATATATGTATATATATGTAGGCTAGGGCCTAGGCATCAAATTTTTTAAAAAAATTCCCCAGTGTTTTCAACATGCAGACCTTTTGAAGAATCACACTGGAGTCTGCTGTGTTCTCTGCTTCCCTCTCTCCATTGTGCTAATTCCTTCACCAGCTTTTAGTTCTCTTTGGCGGCTGCCTCATCTCTGAAGGTCCCTCACTTCTTCTCTTCTTTCTTGTAGCCTTCTCTGACATTTAAGGAGAGCTGAGCATTTCTTATTTTTATATTTTCTTCAAAAATCTTTTAAATCCTTCCTCACTCCACTTTGTACCTACCTGTTTATGTGATCTCACTCTGTGTGCCGGGCCCGTCCTTCTGTTTCGCATCTTCAGAAAGTAACACGGAGCCAACCTCCATCATGTGACTGCTGAGCCGTTTCCTGTCAATCACATTTCTTTCCCAAACATCATGTTTTTCTTTTTTTTTTTTCATAAATGACAGTAAAAGGTCCATGTTTCTAGTTAATTAGTGCTACTTAGATTATGTTCTTTGAATGGATTTTAAATTTGTATCCTTTATAAGACAATAATAATGTTTTCATATTAGTACCTTCAGTAAAGAATTTTTCAATAGTCCCTGATCAGCATAATTTGGAAAAAAAAAAAAAAACAACGCAAAAACAGTGTAGTTACATTAGGTTTAAGTTACATTTCTAAACTGGACTTTCTGTTTCATTCATTCCCACCGGCCTTGTTTTTGGGAGGTGGTGATGTGTGAGGGGAAATGCACAAGGTCTGGTAGCTACACAGATAGCCCTTGGAATCCCCATCTGTAACTTAACCAACTCTATGACCTTGGTCAAGTTTCTTAACTTCTCTGACCTTCAGTATATTTCCTTGAAATTGAAAATAATAATATCTACTATAGAGGGTTGGTGTGAGGAGTAAAGAAATAATATATATAAAGCACTCAGATACTAGTAGAGGTGGAAACACTTTTACAACAGAATTAAATATTTTATTTTGAATAATGTATATGGTCAATATTTACTACATGCCCCTACGTGTTAGTAATTTTGATGTTTTAAGGGTATCAATAGTGTAGTGTGTAACTGCTACTCAGTCTCATCTCCACCCCATCTCAGTCTCATCTTTTTGTTTCACTCATTGAAATAATGGGACTACTTTGCAGTGACAAAGATTTGTAACACTTAAGTATTGGTGGTGGTGGCTTAGGTTTGGTTACTAAGTCGTGTTGAACTCTTGTGACCCCATGGACTTTAGCTTACCAGGCTCCTCTGTCCATGAGATTCTTTAGGCAAAAATACTGGAGTGGGTTGCCATTTCCTTCTTCAGGGGATCTTCCTGACCCAGGGATCAAATCTGCATCTTCTGCAGGAGGATTCTTTACCACTGAGCCACCAGGGAAGCCACATTGAGAAGAATTGGTAACATTTATTGGTAACAATACTTGGAAGCATTGGTATATATCACTGTATATCTTCATTTGAAGAAAATCAAAGAAAAGCATCCAAAAAGACAGAAGTCAGAGAATTTGCACAGTACACAGAATCTTTGTTCTTAATGCTACACAGGGGATAGTTAGAAGACTCCATCCAGGGCCCGGATTCATCTCCCTCTGCATGCATGCCAAATCCAGCTTATATAAACTCTTGGACAAAATCAAGCCAACTGATATTTGCTTATCTTTTCATTTTGTCACACGCTTGGTATGTTGTTAGCTTCATCTCTTAAACTGATCCTGAGTTAACTGATATTAGAAAAAGTAGTAAGAAATCAGTTTTATGTTTAATTAGCCTTAGAGTACTATCTAGTAAGATTTATGAAGCTCCCCTCACCTAGTCCATTAATAATATAGTATGGAAATGGAAACATTTAAAAATAATTTCTTTTATTATACTTTGTAATCAATGTGGATCTCAATTTTTTTTTTTTCTGTCAAGCATGGGCAGTGCTTGTATTAACAGGATTTTAAAATCTGTAGTTAACTGTGAGAGTGACTTAATCACTATTCTGCACTGAAAAGATAATGGGCTTCATGTCTGTGCAGCATGGGTTCAAATACTACCAAAGAGTACACAAAGGACACGTTGCCCAGTTTTAAAATATGAATCGCTAAAAAAAGAGAGATGCCCAAGTTTAAAATAACAGCATGCAGATTTCTTTGTAGAATTTGAAGAATAGAAAACACTTGCAAAAATATCAGCAGGCAGAGGCAGGAAGAACAAACGGTAACCAAATTGGTTCCTGTGACAAACCATAACATTTACTTTAAACCATCAGTGTGCTACTCAGTAAAAGGCAGGCTACCACTCTTTTAATAGATCCCAGGCCTTGTTAAACTCACTGGTCTGCAAGAATTACCCAGGTCAAGAGCAGGTCAAAAAGTGAAAACCCATGTGAAAGTAAACTCTGAAATATCTGCTTTTGAAGAGCCCCAGCCGACTGTCTCCTCTGTAGTAAATACACTTCCTTTTTGTGTACGATATTGTTCAATATATTGTACTTAAAATACATGCAGGTAACAGTAACACCACTGCACTATTTTATATCCTGGCTCCTAAGTGCAATTCTAACCCCTCCTGCAGTTTGTGAATCTTTCTTAACTGCCTTTTTAAAGCCTTGAAAAAAAAAAGAAAAGAAAAAAAAAAACCCTAAACTTAATAAAGAAAAAATCGTTGCTTTGCTTAGAGCAGTTGCTTCTGTTTTCTTTTGAAATATCTACGCTCTATTTAAAACTAGAGCTGTGATTCCCTCATAGGCAGAATAAAGAAGCAGGAGGGTGACTCACTGTGGAATTTATTTGCCTGGTAAACTGGGTATTAATCTGGCCTACAATACACTTGCTCCAGATTTTGTTCAAGTGTAAGGTCATACTGTGAAGCTGTTTTTCATTTTGTTTTATATGTGTTAATATAAAGCCTTATGAATTACCCTAGAGTTTTGTTCTGACAGCTAAAAAGCATAATCGTTTTCCTTTCAAGGGGATTGAAAGCAAAGCAATTGACTCTATATTTGAAATGATTTATCTAAGATCCTTTCTCTCACATCTTGTCGTAATGTTTATAGAGAATATTCTTTGAGTTTTTACTGGTAGCATTGTGTTTATCAAGCTCTTTGCCTCTTTGCCTGCTTCTCAAAATTGAGTCCATCTTACAGTATGGTCTTTTAGAGTTTATTGGCAAAACTACCTGCAGAGTTAATGGGCACCACACTATGGTTTGATTGGAAGTAAATAGTCTCTTGAGACTTAAATCAGAGTTCTCCTGGTAGAAAAAAGCCAAGATCCTTTTTGCCATCTTCTGAAGAAATGAATGGCAAGGGTTTTCATGCATTTGACTGTATAGAGGAAGCGTTTACATACAATGGCTGGCTGTTAACAGGATTGATTAGGAAAGACACAATGTCAGTCCTGGGGCTTCCTTGGTGGTCCAGAGGTTAAGAATCTGCCTTCCAGTGCACGGGACACAGGTTTGATCCCTGCTCAGGGAACTGAGATCCCACATGCTGTGGGGCAACTGGGCCCCAGAGTCACAATGCTGGGGCATAGCAACGAAGATCCTGTGTGCCACAACTGAGACATGGCAGCCAAATAAACAAACTAATCAACTTAAAAAAGACAGTGACAGTCTCCATATGACGCTATAGTGAAGATCACGCATCATTCATGAGAAGAATTTCTGGAACACATGTGAAAGTAATTAATGCTCAAAAATATATGACAGGGGCCAAATGATGATGCTGGTGGTAGTGGTGGTGGGAGGTGGCAACCATCATATAAGAAGAGCTCACAGTTGTTGAATTCTTACTGTCTACCTGGAACACTCTGACTGCTTTACAGTACGAATTCGTTTAATCCTCACAACCACCATACGAGGTGGAAAGCTATATTGTCCTCATGAAGCATAGAGAGATTAAGTAACTTGCTCAAAGACACAGAGCTAGTAAGTGCAAAATGTGGATTAAAACTTAATAATTGGCTTCTAAGCCTGCATTTTTTGTTTAATTTATTTAATTCTTGGTTACACTGGTCTACTGCACGTGGGTTTTCTCTAGTTGCGGTGAGTGGGGGCTACTCTCTAGTTGCTGTGCACAGGCTTTTTGCAGCGGCTTCTCTTGTTGCAGAGCACAGACTCTAGGCACGTGGGCTTCAGTGGTAGCTCTCCCAGACTCTAGAGCACAGGCTCAGCAGTTGTAGCACACAGGTTTAGTTGCTCCAAGGCATGTGGGATTTTCCTGGACCAGGGGTTGAACCTGTGTTCCCTGCATTGGCAGGTGGATTCTTAACCTCTGGACCACCAGGGAAGTCCCTAAGCCTGTGTTTTCAAGCACAGTGCTAAGTGCTATATGATTTGGGAGAATTTTAGAAGATTTTAGAGATAGAAGAAATTAGGGTTACTAAGACTTTGTGCAGAAGGTGCGGCTTCAGTTGATTTTGGAGGTTGACTAGCTAGATGCCATTGGAGTCTGTGGCTGCCTTTGTCACCACAGTTTACTGGGAACCAGCATAGGGCCTGGTGCGCACCTGGCACATGATGACTAAATATGATCTGGATGGCTGGACATGGGTTCATCTGCATCCTTGTTGAGCTGGCAATACATCATAAGATTGCACTGCCTCTGTATTTAACTGGACATAGACTTTTAAAATCACCCATAAAATATATGTGAGCGTTGGACCGTAGAGAAAGCTGAGTACCAAAGAACTGATGCTTAGCGAAAAGCAAAGGAGAAAAGGAAAGATATAAACATCTGAATGCAGAGTTCCAAAGAATAGCAAGAAGAGATAAGAAAGCCTTTTTAAGCGATCAATGCAAAGAAATAGAGGAAAACAATAGAATGGGAAAGACTAGAGATCTCTTCAAGAAAATTACAGATACCAAGGGAACATTTCATGCAAAGATGGGCTCAAAAAAGGACAAAAATGGTATCGACCTAACAGAAGCAAAAGATATTAAGAAGAGGTGGCAAGAATACACAGAAGAACTGTACAAAAAAGAGCTTCACGACCAAGATAATCACGATGGTGTGATCACTCACCTAGAGCCAGACATCCTGGAATGTGAAGTCAAGTGGGCCTTAGAAAGCATCACTACGAACAAAGCTAGTGGAGGTGATGGAATTCCAGTTGAGCTGTTTCAAATCCTGAAAGATGATGCTGTGAAAGTGCTGCACTCAATATGCCAGCAAATCTGGAAAACTCAGCAGTGGCCACAGGACTGGAAAAGGTCAGTTTTCATTCCAATTCCAAAGAAAGGCAATGCCAAAGAATGCTCAAACTACCGCACAATTGCACTCATCTCACATGCTAGTAAAGTAATGCTCAAAATTCTCCAAGCCAGGCTT
>SJXQ01003462.1:58343-128695 GCA_006408695.1 Aepyceros melampus
GCAGAGTACATCATGAGAAACGCTGGGCTGGAAGAAGCACAAGTTGGAATCAAGACTGCTGGAAGAAATATCAATAACCTCAGATATGCAGATGACACCACCCTTATGGCAGAAAGTGAAGAGGAACTAAAAAGCCTCTTGATGAAAGTGAAAGAGGAGAGTGAAAAAGTTGGCTTAAAGCTCAACATTCAGAAAATGAAGATCATGGCATCTGGTCCCATCACTTCATGGGAAATAGATGGGGAAACAGTGGAAACAGTGTCAGACTTTATTTTGGGGGGCTCCCATATCACTGCAGATGGTGATTGCAGCCATGAAATTAAAAGACACTTGCTCCTTGGAAGGAAAGTTATGACCGACCTAGATAACATTCAAAAGCAGAGACATTATTTTGCCAACAAAGGTCTGTCTAGTCAAGGCTATAGTTTTTCCAGTGGTCATGTATGGATGTGAGAGTTGGACTGTGAAGAAAGCTGAGTCCCGAAGAAGTGATGCTTTTGAACTGTGGTGTTGGAGAAGACTCTTGAGAGTCCCTTGGACTGCAAGGAGATCCAATCAGTCCATTCTAAAGGAGATCAGTCCTGAGTGTTCTCTGGAAGGAATGATGCTAAAGCTGAAACTCCAGTACTTTGGCCACCTCATGCGAAGAGTTGACTCATTGGAAAAGACTCTGATGCTAGGAGGGATTGTGGGCAGGAGGAAAAGGGGACAACAGAGGATGAGATGGCTGGATGGCATTACCGACTCGATGGATGTGAGTTTGAGTGAACTCCGGGAGTTGGTGATGGACAGGGAGGCCTGGTGTGCTGCGATTCATGGGGTGGCAAAGAGTTGGACACGACTGAGCAACTGAACTGTACTGAACGTATGGTGCTGGAGAAGCTCTTGAGAGTTCCTTATGCTGCAAGAAGATCAAACCAGTCAATCTTAAAGGAAATCAGTCCTGAATATTCACCAGAAGGACTGATGCTGAAGCTGAAGCTCCAATATTTTGGCCACCTGATGTGAAGAACTGACTCATTTGAAAAGACCCTGATGCTAGGAAAGATTGAAGGTGGGAGGAGAAGGGGATGACAGAGGATGAGATGGTTGGATGGCACCACTGACTTGATGGACATGAGTTTGAGCAAGCTCTGGGAGTTGGTGATGGACAGAGAAGCCCAGCATGTTGCAGTCCATGGGGTCGCAAAGACTCGGACATGACTGAAGTGAACTGAACTGATGCATTTTCTGAGCTTCCCGGGTGGCTCAGAGATTAAAGAATCTACCTGCAGTGTAGGAGACTCAGCTTCGATCCCTGGGTCAGAAACATCCCCTCGAGAAGGAAATGGCTACCCACTCCAGTATTCTTGCTAGGGAAATCCCATGGACACAGGAACTTGCAGAGTTATAGTCCATGGGGTCACAAAGAGTCAGACATGATTGAATGACTAGTGCGTGGGCGCGTGTGCGCGCGCACACACACACACACACACATTTTGCTTAAATTTTCCTGTAGTGAAGTATTTTATAAAAAGCCACAGGGCTCTAGTTACTCTGCTCACTTTTCTACCTGCTCAGTATATTTCTAAGAACTAGCATTGGTTTATGTCTTCAATATTTACTTGTCTCCTTCTTATTTTCTACATCTCTAGGCCATAGTCATTTTAATTTCCAATTTTGGCTCTTTTAAAAATCACACTAATCCAATTAACTGCTAGCAATAGAGATAAACTGATGACAGAAAGAGGATGAAGCAATAAAAGAGATTCAGAAATATTGCTGATGCATCTGAATAATGCTACATGTAGTGTTTTAGCAATCAGAGATTTTGTTGAAGATCTCCAACATCTTTGCCTGCAAGATAGCCTTGTGATGCATATAAAATAAATACTTGAAAACCAAATTTGATATTTATTAAGAAAGTGGTTCTGGGGTCAGACACTTGTGGTTTCAAATGCCAGCTCTCTTGCTTTCTGGTCCTATGGCAAGAGGAAAAGATTGTTGAACTCTTTGAGCTTCAAGTTACTCATCCTTCTTAGGATTTTCA
Organism: Aepyceros melampus; assembly: GCA_006408695.1. Lineage (NCBI taxonomy): Eukaryota > Metazoa > Chordata > Mammalia > Artiodactyla > Bovidae > Aepyceros > Aepyceros melampus. The sequence continues at coordinate 60,373 of SJXQ01003462.1, forward strand.
CAAAAATTACATAAGTTAATATACATTATTTTAGTATATAAACACTTACCGTGATGCCTTGTGCATAGAAAGAATGAATAAATGGTGGTAGTGGCTATAATAGTAACTGTTGTTATTATCTTTAGATATGGAAGGAATAAAACAGGGATTCCTATAACTATGCTGGTTGGGGCCATCAAGAAGCTTTAAGGTGAACTTTAAAGAAGAAATGAGGAAAGGAGGGGTAGGCATTTCAGCATGAGGAAAAGCCTGGCCAAAGGAATAGAGGAGGGAGTGTGTCTGTCCTCTGGGAAGCTGTAGAATTTGGTCAGCCTGGTGAGACATGAGAGCATTAGTCTCTGCCAGGCAGGCAGCTGGCACTTCTCCATGACGTCCGGGTATGCAGGGGCAGACTTGCATTCTTTCTGAGCACAAATGAATAGGCAATCAGTGGTTCCTAGATAGGACATGGGAGACAATTAAAGTGGTAATTTAGAAAGATTTAATATGGCTGGGACGTGGATCAACTGGAAGAGGAAGGGGCTTTACGTAGGAAGGCCAACTTCAAGTCTTTTGTGTAATAATCTAGAGGTTTGATGAGTATCTCACCAAAAGAGAGTGGAAGCAGTAGGAATAGGAGGTGAGGAGACCAGGAATGTGAGAGACTCTGCAAGGAAAGAAGAAAGGGTTTGGAATTCAGGAGCGGTGTTGAAAATAAGTCAAAGAACCCAGCAGATTCTAGCTTTTAAAACAATCTTTAGGCATTCTAACACTTAAAAATTACTCTTCCAAAATATTTTAGTAATCACTGTCAAATGACATTGTCCTATGGCTCTTGTGAAGTATTGTGATGATGTGAAAGGAAAGGTTAACTGAACTGAGAATTTAGAATTTAATGTAAATAATTAGGTCTTCCAATCTTATCAAATCTTAAACCACCTTGTTTAAATTGAGTTTTATCATAGCTATCTCTCCTTTAAGTAAATTACTTTCTGATGTGCTAGGGGGAAAAAAATCCTTCCCCATTAACCAGATGAAGTAACATCAGTTTGCTTTTGAAATTGTTCATTTTATTATCTCATCACTCGTTTTTTTCCTGAAAAGTGAAACCAAAAGCAAAAAAAAAAAAAAAAAATTAAGACAATATAATTATATCTTTAATCCTCTCAAAGTAGAACTAAGATGATTCAATGTAGAACTTCGGGATCTTTTTACAAATGATGGGAGGGGATTTGTATTACATTGCTCAAGTTGATGCATTTGAAACTTGACTAGGAAAAGTTCACTTTATTGGAGGATAAATACATTATTCATATTGGGGGAGGGGTCGTGTAGTCTAGCATCTCATTTTTAAAAGCTGTAGGTCTCTTATTAAAACCAATAATGTTAGGATGTTCTCTTTTAGCATGTTGCTAAACCCAGTCCAGTTATTTCTACAGCAAACGTGGGTGCTGACATACTTCTGCCTTCAGTTGCTAAATGAGAGTTAATTAAATGAAAGAGTCATAGAAATAAAACAGTATACTGTAGATATGGCCAGCAGTTTAAAATGGTTTTTATAACCTAATCAAGTTTCTCCTTTTCATTATTTTACTCAGAGCCACAGCTTTTAACATGTAAACTACAGAATGAAGCTGCAGTGATCTAATTTCTGAGGTGGCTAGTAATTCATTTTATTTTAGTTTTACATAACTTCAAAAATAAGAGAATAAACATTTCAGGACACAAATTTGATGCAATGAAGTAATAGTTACCAAGAAATAATACGCTAAATGTTCTTATTAATTTGGTTTAGATGAAACTTCCTTTTGAACAATTATAGCAAGAGTGATATACAAAAATATTTTTAAAAATTTATCCTTTCTCATTCTGTACTTTATCTCATTTGATTAGGAAAGAAAACTGTCTAGAGGTGAAGAATGGGAGCTTGTTACTGAGTCACACCATTTCTTAGGTAGAACCCCAGTGATAATCTCTTTTAATCTTTGTGTTTAATTATTAATTATTCTGTTTGTTTGGCTTTGCTATCTGGCAGTATTGTAATGGAGACTACATGGCACTATTCAGTCTCAATAGGAGGCTTGCCTTTTTATTTTATACCTAAAGTCTGCGTTCAGCTCAGTTGGAGAACAGCCTGAGATGCATGGCAATGACATGCAAAATAATTGCTTTTCCTTAATCTTTAGACAGGGATTCACAATTTAGAAAAACCCAGTAGTTGTTCCTCTACAGCCTGGATAATGTCCTTTGTATTGAAAAATCACACTGGAGACTGTTTATTTACAAGGGTCTAAACATGCGTATCTTTATGGCTTTTTCCTGTCACAATGAATCACCAGCTATAAGTTGTCCTTTGTTGGTTTTGGTAAAAATCAAATGAAACCCAGCAGGAGATCTCAGAGTGCATTGTCCATGAGTGTAAAAATGCTGTGTTGATGACAGATCATACTGTTTTTATTAAAGCTAAGAACATTGACTTGACTTTGCTTTTTGACCCTGGTACTCTACTGTCAAGGTGATTTTATTTCTACAAATTTTCCTTCTGCTGGCCTCATCAATGATTCACCATAAAACATTAGACAAATTCCCATCATCTGTATATGATTATAGTAGGTTCTGTTGTGCTGTTCCCCGCAACTAAAAATATGTTTTTCGGCTTTGTCTAAAGAAAAACCAGTTTGCTAATGCTCCTCCCTTGTGCAATGTCTGTTTGCTATAATACCAAATTATAAAGTGACATAAACTAATTGTAAGGCATCTTGATGTTCACTTCAATATCATTTGCTAAAAACTTGAACTAGTTATCATATATTTTAAAAAAGAGAAACAAATGCTACCTTTAACAAACAGTCACTTATGCCCGGTCAGGATATGCAGGATTTTCTATTCTCTTTGGGACCTAAATGTAGTGGCTCTCTCGGTTCTCAGACCTGTGATCTGTATTATATGTAGAAAATTATTACAAATAACTTGGAAAGTAACTAGATTCTGAAACTATTAATAATACTGTGCAGCCAGAGATCTGTTGAAGGAATAGGCAGCCTGACTCATCTTCCTGTTTGTAATCTCAAATTAGTTTTCATCCTGTCTCTTCCATGGTGAAGCACTATTTTATGCCCTACAATAATTATGTACACAATGAAAACCTTTAGTTCATGTTCTCAGAGGACATATATTCTGTGAGATTACACAATAATGATAAAAATAGTAGTGTGTGCTCAATTGTGTCTGACTCTTTGTGACCCCATTGGCTGAAGCCTGCCAGTCTCCTCTGTCAGTGGAATTTTCCAGGAAAGAATACTGGAGAGAGTTGCCATTTCCTCTTCCAGGAACCATTAACTGAGCATCTGCTAACTGCTAGGCACTTTACATAATTATTTCATTTAACATCAATCTAGCCAATCTAGATATAATGGTAATAAAACTGAGTCTCAGAACGATTAAGTAGTTTATCTAAGATTTCTGAGCTAATAAGTGACAGAATAGAGAACTGCCTGCAGATTTGCCTAACTCTTATCTTTGGCAGATTAAAGAAAAAAAAATTGAAAAACAGGTGAAAAACTGGTGAAAAACCCCAGCAAATCTAGCTGCAGCCTATCTCCATAGTTCTCACTGTTGCAATATGCTGTCACTCTGAGTAGCTTGGATCACGTACTATTCTTCCCGGAAATTTCTAAATGACTGTATCTTTCTTTAAAATGATGTAGAAATATTTTATTGTATCAATTGGAGCACTTTCCAATCCCTGACCCATTATTTCAACCTAACTCTCTAACATGTCAATCCTAAAGGAAACCAACCCTGAATAATCATTGGAAGAACTGGTGCTGAGGCTGAAGCTCCAATACTTCAGCCACCTGATGCAAAGAACCGACTCATAGGAAAAGACCCTGATCCTGAGAAAGATTAAGGGCAAAAGGAGAAGGGGGCAGAGGATAAGACGGTTGGATAGTATCACCAATTCAATGGACAGGAGCTTGAGCAACTCTGGGCGACATTGAAAGGCAAAGCAGCCTGGCATGCTGCAGTCCATGGGGTCACAGAGTTGGACATGACTTAGCGACTGAGAAACAGCACTGTCCCTAACATGTCCTTTCAAATGTCTCGCACCCCAGTAACTTGGACTTCAGGGTCATTCCCAGTATACACCTTAAAAAAATTGTATTGGAGTACAGTCAGTATACAAGGTTGTGTTATTTTCTGCTGTACAGCAAAGTGAATCAGTTATACATATACACATAGCCACTCTTTTTCAGATTCTTTTTCAATATAGGCCACTACAGAATATTGAGAAGAGTTCCCTGCGCAATACAGTAAGTCCTTATTGGTATATATTTTATATAGAGCAATGCGCATATGTCAATCCCAATCCCCCAATTTATCCCTCCCATACCTGCTATTTTCCCTGGTAACTTTAAATTTGTTTTTTACATCTGTGACTCTGTTTTGTAAATAAGTTCATTTGTACCATATTTTTAAATTTTACATTTAAGTGATATCATACAGTACTTCTCTTTCTCTATGACTTACTTCACTCAGTATGACAATCTCTAGATCCATCCACATTGCTGCAAAGGGCATTATTTTGTTCTTTATCATGCCTGAATACAATTCCATGGCATATGTCATTTCTCTGTCAATGGACAGGTAGGTTGTTTCCATGTCCTGGCTATTTTAAATAGTGCTGCTATGAACATTGGGGTGGATGACAGAACATTGGGGTGGATGTTATCATTTTCAGTTATGGTTTTCTCTGGATATAGACCCAGAACCCTTTGGCTGTTCAAAGGAGAAAAATGCCTTCCTTCACTCTTGGTTTCCATGAGGAGAGATTGTCCTTCAGCACAAAAAATGGATTGTTTTCTGTCTTTTCCTTCTCTAACCCCGGGAGAATGAAGTAATTTTTCAGATGAGTAAGTTTGGGTAGAATGATTGGGAATGCCAGCATATCTCTGTCATTCTTTAAGTGGGAGCTAGCTGCTGAATTTGGGCCCCTTTGGTGTCAGTCACAAGTTTGGGGTTGCTGCCATTGGCTGGGTCAGTCTTTCTAACTCCAGGATTCCTCAAATGGGTGCATTTGGCTTTAGAACTAAGCGGCACCCTTCAACATGGCATCTGTCAGTAGTAAAATCCATATTTTAGTTTACTTTTGTTATTTCTCAACCTTGATGGGAAAGGGGGTGCTATTTATTGAGGACTCTTTCTGAGATTCCAAAAATGTTCCCCTAATTAATACACGACCCTCTTCTATATCCATAAAATAAAGTCCCATTTAAAAGCCTTCTCTCTTGTCAAGTTCCCTATAGGATGGTCTGCAGTGGATAGAATCTTTCCTTCCTTTAAACCTCCTTGGTAGTTTTCTGTGATTCTTCAAACAATATGAATCTTAGCCGGTGACTTTCACTTATTGATTCACTTTATTAATAAGTTTGAAGTTATACTCTGCACTGTTCTTATGCGTGGGATTACAGCAGCCCACAGTTTAGATGTGGTCCCTGTCTCCCTCGAATTCTTATTAGGAGCTTAGCAAAGTAGGTCTGGACGGAAAAGAAATGATAAACGGTGTGCACGGTAAATGGCAGTGTAGGGTGCCCTGGGGGAGCAGATAGCGTTTGTACTGACCTAGACCGGGGCATCGTTAAGGTGACAAAGTCACAGTAGGCCTGTGATCCTTTCTGAAGCTTCAGGACCTCTTCCAAGCTACTGAGCACTTTACACAGTGACTTTGGGGCTAATACTTGAAAAATGACTAGGAGTTAGCTGGGTAAAGGGACTAGATGGCTAAGGAGCAGAGTATCTGTTGAATTGGGTTATTCTTCATTAAAGTGAGTTCTCTTCACCTTGGGAATACTCTATTAAGTATTGTTCTTTGGAAGGAATGATGCTAAAGCTGAAACTCCAGGACTTTGGCCACCTTATGCGAAGAGTTGACTCAATGGAAAAGACTCTGATGCTGGGAGGGATTGGGGGCAGGAGGAGAAGGGGACGACCGAGGATGAGATGGCTGGATGGCATCACGGACTCGATGATGGGAGTCTGAGTGAACTCCGAGGGATGGTGATGGACAAGGAGGCCTGGCGTGCTGCGATTCATGGGGTCACAAAGAGTCGGACACAACTGAGCGACTGAACTGAACTGAACTGATAGTATGCCAGGTACTGTGTGAAGCATTGTTCACATATTAGTTTATCTTTCGAGGAAATTTATTATGGCACTTTTATCTCAGTTTTAAAGATCATGAAACCAGATTCAGATATAGTGAGTAACTTGTCAAGAGTCATAAAGCTAATTAGTGGCAGAGCCCGGGAGCCAGGAATTACCTCTTAACAAAGTCTGCTTTCTTGGTGACAATTAAGGTAAGTGTTACTACTATTACTGAAAAACACCTCTAATCAGCGTTTAGTGTGCTCATTTATGTTCTAAGGGCTCTATGTACAGTGTCTTACTTAATCCTTGACACAGTGAGGTTGGTAGTATTATTTATTATCTCTGTTACACAGAGAAAGACATTTACAGTTCAGACAAAGTGGTTAAGGAGCTAAGTTTATAGAGCTTGAAGATGTAGGGCTAGGATCTGAACTGAGTAGTCTCTCCCTAGGGCTCAAGTTTCTTAATCACAATTTTCAGGAAAAAAATTAGAACTCTAGTAGAGATGTTTGCCTAGATGCAAGAATCTTGGAGCAAGAAATGATAAAAAAAGATATGTATACTCTCAGAATAATTGGGGCTATAGGAGCCAAGAGAAATTAGTTTGGGAAAGATGGTTTTTAAAATTAAAAGTATATATTCATGTGTGGGTATTGCTTAGGAAAAGTTTATGCTGAGCTGGAAGAAAATGGGGAGTGGTTAGTAAGCAGTTTTGTTTACTTGATGTAGCAAAGAGTGCAAACAGTGTGTTGAAGTAAGGTACATTTTGGACAAGGAGATAAGATAAGAAGGTAAGGAATGGCAGGTAGTAAACAGGTAGTTCAAAGATTCCTAAGGAGTACTATTTGATTTAGAGAATGTTCGACACGTATTCAGCTCCTGCACCCAGGAGCTTCATGAACAAAAGATAGTTTCAATGATTGCATTCCTTGCAAAATCACAGATTTCTGTTTTAAATCTGTTTTAAAAACACACGTTTCATTTATAGGCCACCGGATATATGGAATATTGCTTTGGGGAAGTTGATAAAATAGGAAATGAATTAGATATACATGGCTCAGAGGTTAGTTTTTATGGAATTTTGAGATTTTCTAGCTTGCAGAGGACTCTAAAGATTATCTCATAAATTCTTTTCTTGTGGCAGAGATTTTGGACCTGCTCTGTTATGTATGTCAGGGGTATCCAGCCACCTCAAGTGACATGCTAGAGAACTGTTCCTTGGAAGATCAGGTGGTTTCAGTATGTCAAGCTGTGATCTACTTCTTAGACCCTCATACCCCTGTTTTTATCTCATCTTCTCACTCAGATTTCCAGCATGCTCAAATTGCCTCGGAGCTGCTCAGAGGTCTTTGCTGAGAATGGCCTGACCAGTGTTCCTTTTGTCTTTTCCACTAAACATTACCTGTTCTAGATCCTAGTCTTGCTTTCCAGGTGGCACTAGTGGTAAAGAACCCGCCTGCCAATGCAGGAGGCAGAAGAGATGTGTGTTTGATCCCTGGGTCGGAAAGATCCCCTGGAGAAGGGAATGGCAGCCCACTCCAGTATTCTTGCCTGGAGAGTCCCATAGACAGAGGAGCCTGGCGGGGCTACAGGGTCATGAAGAGTCAGATACAACTGAAGCGACCTAGCATGCCCTCACGCTCAGACCCCAGACTTTGATCTCCTCTGAACATGCAATCTAATTAATCTTGCTAATATATTAATGTTTTAATTATAGTGAAAGTCTAGCACCTGCTTCTTTCTCGTAAGTACCAGAAATACAATTCAAATTTTTCTTCTTAAAACTATGAGACCAGGGATTGAGAGGAGAGTAGATCAAGAAGATGGTATTTTCTTGGGACTTTCCTAGTGGCTCAGTGGTTAAGACTCCATGCTTCCAAGGCAGGGGGTGCAGGCTTGATCCCTGGTTGGGGAACCAAGAGGCACACGCCTCATGGCATGGCCGGAAAATTTAAAAAAAAATTTTTTTAAAGAGAACAGTATTTTCTAGATAAAATTTGCAAATTTATGACTTTCATTTTGCATAAACGATTGTCTTTTACTGGGATTCAGATTCATCAACTTAAAGTGGAGGTAAGACTCTTACTATTTTGTATTGCTAGGCTGAATTCGCCCATCTATCATATGGTGATTTTATAATTAATTATAAAGTTAATTTCAAACTTACAAAAATAACGAATCAAGTCTTTACTTTCCATTTACAGTCAATAAATATGCTTGTATCTGAAAGTGTGAGTTATGTCTGTTTCAATGGAGTAACATAAAGGGAATTTTAATTTAGATCAAAGGAGGAAGGTGGTAGGAAAATTTTTTGTTTTGTTTGTTTATGAATCAGAATTATACAAGCTTTAAGTGATATGGGCTATCAAATCATTTATCTTATTGTGTCACTCAGAACACAATAAAAAAAGGAGAAAGAAAGGAGAAGGAACGGGGAGGAGGAGAAGAAAGAAGAGGCAGTTTGGATTTTGAGGGGAAAAGGCATTCACATTTGAGTTTGGCATGCTTGTGAGACATTATGTACAAATGTTTAGGAGGTGTTATGGGGTAGAACCCAAGAGACAAAACTTTGAGACTCAGCCCGTCATTTGGTAGTGTGTGCAGTGTGAAGACAGAGGTCTAAGTGTGAAAGTCTGAGGGAGATCAGTACTTGAAAAATTAGCAGAGGAGGATGAGTCCCCCAAAGAGGGAGGCACAAAGGTGGGAGAGTGTGGTGTCATGGAATCCAAGGGAAGAAGGCATTTCAAGAAAGGAATTTGTTCAGCAGTTTCATGTTAGGGAGAAATCAAATAAAATAAAGACTGAAAAAGCTCTGGGCTCTGGAGAAGAACTTGCTAGCTTAAAAAAAAGGAAAAAAACGAAGAGAGAAAAAAAGATTCATTTACTAAATCTTACTAAATTATAGACCTTCAAAATTTCTCTCAGTCTTAGAGATTTATAATGTCTTATTTTCATTATGTCTAGATTGACAAAGATAGTAATAATATCAAATGCAAAGTGCAAATTTAACTTCTTTTTCTTTCTCATTTTGAAAATTAAACCAAACTGATAATTCATTGATTATTATACCCATGAAATTATGTTGGTAAAGTGACAAAATATGAAAATATATTAATGATTTACAAATATGCAGTTTCTCTCTCTCTCTCTTTTTTTGAAATCAAATCGGAACTGTATAGCAAAGTGGGTGAGATTACTTTCAAATTCAAGTACACTTTTGACCATTAAAAATGCAGTTTTGCATGGTTAAGAGCATAGATTCCAGAGTCAGACTATCTATATTTGGGTTCCAGCCTGACCATTTGCTCTTGTTATGATTTTGGGCAATACGCCTGTCTTCTTTGTGATTCAGTTATCTCATTAATATTTGTAAAATGGTGATAATAATAGTGGTGTTGGTTTACTCACTAGGTCATGTCAGACTCTTGGCTACCCCAAGGACTGTAGACTGTCAGGCCTCGCTGTCCAAGGGATTTTCAATAGTACTCCATAGCTTTTGTATGAAGGTTAATGAGTTAACATTAAACATTGTATGCCTACTATGTTTAAGTGTAGGAATTCTATAGAAATTATACTTAAAATAGTCATAAGTTTGAATTTAATATATGTGTATACACAGCCATATTTATTTATTTATTCTCTGACACACCATGACCTGCAAGTATTCTAAATTGTAATTCACATAAACCACTTTAAAAAAGCAGCTATAGTAATGGTGGAGTGATAACATTTAGTTTGTCTAATTTTACTTATAGCAGAGGGTGGTCAGTTAAAGAACTTTCGCCATTCTAAGTCTAGGCCAGGGAATAGGCAAGAACCTCATTTTATTATGGATGCACATATATTTTAGATCAAATTAAGGGAAATTCTTTATGGAATTATACTGTGCCAGTCCCCAAAGCCTTTGACTGTGTGGATCACAATAAACTGTGGAAAATTCTGAAAGAGATGGGAATACCAGACCACCTAACCTGCCTCTTGAGAAATCTGTATGCAGGTCAGGAAGCAACAGTTAGAACTGGACATGGAACAACAGACTGGTTCCAAATAGGAAAAGGAGTATGTCAAGGCTGTATATTGTCACCTTGCTTATTTAACTGATATGCAGAGTACATCATGAGAAATGCTGGACTGGAAGAAACACAAGCTGGAATCAAGATTGCCGGGAGAAATATCAATAACCTCAGATATGCAGATGACACCACCCTTATGGCAGAAAGTGAAGAGGAGTTAAAAAGCCTCTTGTTGAAAGTGAAAGAGGAGAGTGAGATAGTTGGCTTAAAGCTCAACATTCAGAAAACAAAGATCATGGCATCTGGCCCCATCACTTCATGGGAAATAGATGGGGAAACAGTAGAAACAGTGTCAGACTTTGTTTTTCTTTGGGCTCCAAAATCAGTGCAGATGGTGACTGCAGCCATGAAATTAAAAGGTGCTTACTCCTTGGAAGAAAAGTTATGACCAACCTAGACAGTATATTCAAAAGCAGAGACATTACTTTGCCGACTAAGATCCGTCTAGTCAAGGCTATGGTTTTTCCTGTGGTCATGTATGGATGTGAGAGTTGGACTGTGAAGAAGGCTGAGCACAGAAGAATTGATGTTTTTGAACTGTGGTGTTGGAGAAGACTCTTGAGAGTCCCTTGGACTGCAAGGAGATCCAACCAGTCCATTCTGAGGGAGATCAACCCTGGGATTTCTTTGGAAGGAATGATGCTAAAGCTGAAACTCCAGTTCTTTGGCCACCTTATGCGAAGAGTTGACTCATTGGAAAAGAGTCTGATGCTGGGAGGGATTGGGGGCAAGAGGAGAACGGGACGACAGACGATGAGATGGCTGGATGGCATCACGGACTCGATGGACGTGAGTTTGAGTGAACTCTGGGAGTTGGTGATGGACAGGGAGGCCTGGCGTGCTGCGATTCATGGGGTCGCAAAGAGTCGGACACGACTGGTGACTGAACATGAACATGAACATGAATATGCCATAAAAAAGTTCAAGGTCAAGAGGGGTGGCAGTGAGGAATTACCCCTCGTCCAAGGTAAAGAGCAGTGGCTGCGCTTTGCTGGAGCAGGCATGAACACATCAACATCCAAGGTAAGAGAAACCCAAGTAAGACAGTAAGTGTTGCAAGAGGGCATCAGAGGACAGACACACTGAAACCATAATCAGAGAAAACTGGTCAGTCTAATCACACGGACCACAGCCTCGTCTAACTCAATGAAACTAAGCCATGACTTGTGGGGCCACCCAAGGCAGACAAGTCATGGTGGAGAGGCCTGACACAATGTGGTCCACTGGAGAAGGGAATGGAAAACCACTTCAGTATTCTTGCCTTGAGAACCCCATGAACACTATGAAAAAGCAAAATGATAGATACTGAAAGAGGAACTCCCCAGGTCAGTAGGTGCCCAATATACTACTGGAGATCAGTGGAGAAATAACTCTAGAAAGAATGAAAGGATGGAGTCAAAGCAAAAACAATACCCAGTTGTGGATGTGACTGGTGATAGAACCAAGGTCTGGTGCTGTAAAGATCAATATTACATAGGAACCTGGAATGTTAGGTCCATGAATCAAGGCAAATTGGAAGTGGTCAAACAGGAGATGGCAAGAGTGAACGTCAACATTCTAGGAATCAGAGAACTAAAGTGGACTAGAATGGGTGAATTTAACTCAGATGACCATTATATCTACTACTGCAGGCAGGAATCCCTTAGAAGAAAGAGAGTAGCCATCATGGTCAACAAAAGAGTCTGAAATGCAATACTTGGATGCAATCTCAAAAATGACAGAATGCTCTCTTTTGGTTTCCAAGGCAAACCATTCAATATCACAGCAATCCAAGCCTATGCCCCAACCAATAACGCTGAAGAAGCTGAAGTTGAACAGTTCTATGAAGACCCACAAGACTTTTTAGAACTAACACCCAAAAAAGATGTCCTTTTCATTATAGGGGACTGGAATGCAAAAGTTGAGGTGGGGGTCGGGATTGGGAGTTCATGTACACTCGTGGCTGATTCATGTCGATGTGTAGCAAAACGAATACTGTATTGTAAAGCAAAACAAACTAAAAAAATAAAAATTAATTAAAAAAAAAATCTCTAGGTTTGACAGTGACCTGAGTGACTCTGAATAATAGACATTCATGGTCCTTCCCTCACTTGTCTGACCTAATACAAATCATCAACTCAGAGCTCCTTGAATGAAGGGAAAGATTTGTCTTACTGAAGAAGAACTCTGCAGTAGTCTCAAGTGTATCTCCCTTCTAGTCATTTTGTAGCATTTTATAAAGTGTGTATCACTAGTGATAATACTAGGAATCAGCTAACTAAAATGGATGGGAATGGGTGAATTTAACTCAGATGACCATTATATCTACTACTGTGCATAGGAATCCCTTAGAAGAAATGGAGAAGCCATCATAGTCAACAAAAGAGTCTGAAATGCAGTACTTGGATGCAATCTCAAAAACGACAGAATGATCTCTGTTTATTTACAAGGCAAACCATTCAATACAATGGTAATCCAAGCCTATGCCCCAACCAGTAATGCTGAAGAAGCTGAAGTTGAATGGTTCTATGAAAACCTACAAGACCTTTAATAACTAACACCCAAAAAAGATGTCCTTTTCATTATAGGGGACTGGAATGCAAAAGTAGGAAGTCAAGAAACACCTGGAGTAACAGGCAAATTTGGCCTTGGAGTAAGGAATGAAGCAGGGCAAAGGCTAATAGAGTTTTGCCAAGAAAATGCCCTGGTCATAGCAAACATCCTCTTCCAACAACACAAGAGAAGACTCTACACATGGACATCACTAGATGGTCAACACAGAAATCAGATTGATTACATTCTTTGCAGCCAAAGGTGGAGAAGCTCTATACAGTCAGCAAAAACAAGACCGGGAGTTGACTGTGGCTCGGATCATGAACTCCTTCTTGCCACATTCAGACTTAAATTGAAGAAAGTAGGGAAAACTACTAGACCATTCAGGTATGACCTAAATCAAATTCCTTATGATTATACAGTGGAAGTGAGAAATAGATTTAAGGGTCTAGATCTGATAGACAGAGTGCCTGATGAACTGTGGATGAACTATGGATGCAGGTTCATGACATTGTACAGGAGACAGGGATCAAGACCATCCCCAAGAAAAAGAAAAAGAAATGAAAAAAGCAAAATGGCTGTCTGAGAAGGCTTTACAAATAGCTGTGAAAAGAAGAGAAGCAAAAAGCAAAGGAGAAAAGGAAAGATATAAGCATCTGAATGCAGAGTTCCAAAGAATAGCAAGAAGAGATAAGCAAGCCTTCCTCAGCAATCAATGCAAAGAAATAGAAGAAAACAACAGAATGGAGAAGACTAGAGATCTCTTCAAGAAAATTAGAGATACTAAGGGAACAGTTCATGCAAAGGTGGGCTCCATAAAGGACAGAAATGGTAGAGATCTAACAGAAGCAGAAGCTATTAAGAAGAGGTGGCAAGAATACATAGAAGAACTGTACAAAAAAGATTTTCACGACCAAGATAATCACGATGGTGTGATCACTCACCTAGTGCCACACATCCTGGAATGTGAAGTCAAGTTGGCTTTAGAAAGCATCACTATGAACAAAGCTAGTGGAGGTGATGGAATTCCAGTTGAGCTATTTCAGATCTTGAAAGATGATGCTGTGAAGGTGCTGCACTCAATATGCCAGCGAATTTGGAAAACTCAGCTGTGGCCACAGGACTGGAAAAGGTCAGTTTTCATCCCAATCCCAAAGAAAGGCAATGCCAAAGAATGCTCATACTACTGCACAATTGGACTCATCTAACATGCTAGTAAAGTAATGCTCAAAATTCTCCAAGCTAGGCTTCAGCAATACGTGAGCCGTGAACTTCCAGGTGTTCAAGCTGGTTTTAGAAAAAGCAGAGGAAGCAGAGATCAAGTTGCCAATATCTGCTGGATCATGGAAAAAGCAAGAGAGTTCCAGAAAAACATCTATTTCTGCTTTATTGACTATGCCACAACTTTTGACTGTGTGGATCACAATAAACTGTGGAAAATTCTGAAAGAGATGGGAATACCAGGCCACCTGACCTGCCTCTTAAGAAACCTATATGCAAGTCAGGAAGCAACAGTTAGAACTGGACATGGAACAACAGACTGGTTCCAGATAGGAAAAGGAGTACATCAAGGCTGTATACTGTCACCCTGCTTATTTAACTTCTATGCAGAGTACATCATGAGAAACGCTGGGCTAGGAGAACCACAAGCTGAATCAAGATTGCCAGGAGAAATATCAATAACCTCAGATGTGCAGATGACACCACCCTTATGGCAGAAAGTGAAGAGAAACTAAAAAGCCTCTTGATGAAAGTGAAAGAGGAGAGTGAGATAGTTGGCTTAAAGCTCAACATTCAGAAAATGAAGATCATGGCATCTGGCCCCATCACTTCATGGGAAATAGATGGGGAAACAGTGTCAGACTTTTTTTTTTGGGCTCCCAAATCACTGCAGATGGTGATTGCAGCCATGAATTTAAAAGATGCTTACTTCTTGGAGGAAAGTTATGACCAACCTAGATAGTATATTCAAAAGCAGAGACATTACTTTGCCTACAAAGGTCTATCTAGTCAAGGCTATGGTTTTTCCAGTGGTCATGTATGGATGTGAGAGTTGGACCATAAAGAAAGCTGAGCACTGAAGAATTAATGCTTTTGAACTATGGTGTTGGAGAAGACTCTTGAGAGTCCCTTGAACTGCAAGGAGGTCCAACCAGTCCATCCTAAAAGAGATCAGTCCTGGGTTTTCATTGGAAGGACTGATGCTGAAGCTGAAACTCTAATACTTTGGCCACCTCATGCAAAGAGTGGACTCATTGGAAAAGACCCTGATGCTGGGAGGGAGTGGGGGCAGGAGGAGAAGGGGACGACAGAGGATGAGATGGCTGGATGGCATCACCGGATTGATGGACATTAGTTTGAGTGAACTCCGGGAGTTGGTGATGGACAGGGAGGCCTGGCGTGCTGTGATTCAGTGGGTCGCAGAGTTGGACACAACTGAGCAACTGATCTGAACTGAAACTTATTATTTAAGCCATAAGTAGTTGAGTATCAAAATGGGCTTGGGATTGAATTTGATTGAGAAGGGCTGACTACCCTTTAGTTTAGAAAGCTATGGTGGCTGAATGATTGTGGATATTCAATTTTGGAGAGAAGAGGCACATACTCTAATTTGTAACATAGCTTTTTTTCTTTATGCCATGTATGAGCATGCTGTTTTTATTACTAGTGTTTGAATTACATGTATAGGAAGAAGGTTACGTTTGCATTGGAATATTGGATTGGATTATTGATATCAGTTATTATTGTGCTCTGCCAGTAATCACTCCTATCACACTCCAGCTTGTGTTCCATTTCAGTCATTTTTGAATCTCAGTACAACTCCTGTCTCTTGTTTATAAATTTTTCCAGTCTCTGAAGTCTATAACACTATTATAGCCAATAATTTATTCCTTAATTATATACTCTTTTTCTTAACTAATTTTATATGTAAGTGCTTATACCTTCCTTGATATATTATTTTGAGATGAAGATATCTTATATTCTCTTTTGTACCATGTTCAAAACCTTTGAGCTGTTAATATAATGGAACTTCCATTTTCATAATCTCTTTTTAGGTAATATTTCCTACTCCTTTGTAAGTTTGATAAGTAAAGCCTCAACTCAATCATAGCAACTCAGTCAAAAATAGTTATTACAGACCAAATAAATAAGTCTTGACACCCAAAGTCTGGAAAAGTTAAAATGCATCAGCTTTTCTGGAAAGAGGTCAAAACACCCATTTTTTATTTCAGAAAGCAACCAGCAGAGGGAGCAAAAGAGATGTTTAAGCGTCCTTGTTCCTGCTTGCGGACCTTCCAGGATGGTTGCTGTTTAGAGCTCGGCTGTGTTTTTAAATATATATTTCCCCTAATCCCAAGGCAGAAATACTGCTTTATAATTACCATGCACCTGTGAAGTCAGTTCTAAGAGATTCTACCTAAAGGATTTCTTTCTACAATTTTGAGTTCCATGAAAACCTCTGAAGGTACAAGGTAAAAATTCAGGCCTAACATTTTAGGCCTTCAAAACACTAGGTAGTTTAGAAATGATGACAGAGGGATTTTAAATGAATAATTAAAAAAATAGTTTTCTAGCTATTACCTAGGATAAATGATGTTAATAAATTTTTGCTATGATCTATGTTGTCCAGGGCTTCCTAGATGGCTCAGTGGTTGAAAAATCCCCTTACAATGCAGGAGACATGGGAGATGTTGGTCGTTCCCTGGGTTGGGAAGATTCCTTAGAGGAGGGCATGGCAACCCACTCCACTATTCTTGCCTGCGGAATCCCATAGACAGAGGAGCCTGGAGGGCTGTAGTCCATTGGGTTGCAAAGTACCCTACATGACTGAAGGGGTTTAGCACACTGGTACATGTTGTCTAAAACTTTTGAAGAGATTTGCACACATACTCTGCATTGGGGATTTTACTATGTTCACAATAAAATTGTATTTTATGTATGATTAAGAAAATAACATAGAGAAGGTAATTCTGAAAAGAATCTTTCAAATGACGTATTTAAGTGTGTATGTATATACACACATGTATACACATGTAGTATCTCTACCATATGTATACACATATAGTATGCATACTATTGTATACACATGTATCTCTACCATATGTATACATATGGAATACCTATACTATATGTATACACATATAGTACCTATACTATTCATGTTGTCTACATTCCCATTTAAAATGTCTATCAAAACATTATAGGCCAAAAGAGCTTCTCATTGTCCTGAGCATTTTGATGTATATAATTCTGTCATGTATAATCATGAAGATGCCAAAGACTTCTGTGTGGCCTACAGCATCCCTTGCAAAGCTTTAGGAATGTCATTTCTTGAAATCTTTGGGTGAGTTCAATATGAAGGCTCCTTGAATATATAAGACCTAATTTCCCAAACTGTTCCTTGAATTTAGTAAAGTTATATTAAAGCACAGCCACCAGGGAAGTGAAGAAGCAAAAAAAAAAAAAAAAAAAAAAGAAGAAAAAGAAAAATCTGTGCTAATGCAAAGCTAATGTGAATTTAATATGAATGATTTTATTCATCTACTGAAGGATATGAGAAACAGGAAGTGTTTCATTTTTAAAGAGAAATAATTATAAATAATGTCTGTGTAGCTTCTTTTGTGTTGGGGATGTATAAAGTCTTATACCAACAAAATATAACACAAACTTGGGAATTTCCAGATATCCTGGCCTACTGGACATCTTCATCACTCTTACATTTTCCTACTCTAAGTAGAATTAGATTAGATTTAGTTATTTGAGTTGATCTTCAAAAAACAAGTCATACAAAGGTTCCTCTGACTGAGACTAACGAGATTATTTTTATGAGGAAGTAAATTGAATAAGTGTGTGTGTGCACGCGCACAGGGGTTTGTGTGACTGATCAACAGAAATAAGTTTAATATTTGCTTCCTCAAGAAAGAAACAAACTTTATAATTATTGTGAGAATCTTTTTCCCTCTTGTTGTTTCTTTCTATCCTGTAGTGAATTAGTTTTTATTAGAATGTGGTCATTCCTTATGCTGGAGGCATAAAATCGCAGAGTAACGGAAACTTTATGGATGATACCTTGTCTGTCTTTTGGCGGGGTAGCTGGATTGTGCAACTCATGGAAAGAATAGCGTATGGCTTGAGAACACTCCACTGAGTGTTTTGTAAGAACATCCAGAACAGAAATAAACTAATGTTGGCATTCTTTTCATGAAAGACACTAATAAAGCAAAGTTTGAAAACTCAAAGTCAAAAACTATCTTTTCCTTGAAAAGAATTTAAAGCCCTAGGGAAATATAACTGCCTGGTATTTCTCGGCTAAATGTAGCTTAGATAAGCCCATTGTTTTAAGTGTTTGGATGAGAGGGCAGGGATAACATTTGAACTTGTTGAAGTGATGCAAAATTGAGAGACAGTACCAGAAGAAAGGTGGTCTTGTGTGATTCAGTGAGTTGGCTTGGAGTAGCAGCCCAGAGGTGTCAGTTCTAGACCTAGCTTTATCACTGAATAATTGATCATCCTTGGCCAGTTCAACACATTAGTTTCCTTACCTGCCAGATATCTTACCTCTTCTTATAGGATAACATGATCAGACAGAGGAACTTTGAAAATACCTATAAAAATATGAGCTACCTTTATAAAAATTACTTGTTGCTATTAAAAACACTCAAGTAGATGTATGGCTTTTTAAAATACTCTACATACAATCTATTGTTTGAAAACAATAAAATTTAACTAAGACTACACCAAGTGCTCTAATCTTTGGGAATAAGATGAAAAAAATGCAGCATTCATTAGAACCTTTGTAATGGTTAGGGAGATGACCTTAAAAGGTTATCAAATTCTCAACCTCACACAATGGACCAAGTTTAAGCCAATTCAATTAAATGAGATTTTCCGTTGTTTACGAAGATGACCACAGTCAGCCAGGACTCCATTCCAATACAAGCAGTTTCAATATTATGCAATCTTTCCTTATGTAATTCTTGATTCTCAGGCCACACTTGCATTAAGATAAAAATAGAATATTATGATTGTTGCCAATGGAATTTCTCTGGCTCTGCTTTTATTCCCTATATGAGAACTCTAGACCACTCTTATACGTCTATTAAATAGTTCTAGCATTCTTAAGATGTATGTCATACACCATCAGTAAATTTATCCTTTTAACCACCCAGTGGCATTCCTTGCCCTATTTTCTTTCTCTTGTACCTTGATTCTGTAGAGGATGCTTACTGCCTTGTGGTATTAACAACAGCAACTTTGCTGCCAACATCACCCTATGGAGATGATTCTAGGAGCAACAGAGTCTGCATCCAGGCTGCCAGTGTCTATTGCTGAGTATCTTGATGAATCTGTCAGAGCATCCGCCAGCAGTGTCTCCCACTGTGGGGGTGAAATTGACCCTCAGGCTGCCGTTGCTTGAAAGCTGCACATCTGTGCCAGATGTTCTTGTTTTCACTTGTTCTTCGGTGGATGCGTCCACATTTCGGAACTTGGATACAAGTCTGCAAGCTCTGGGGAGATGGGAGTATGAGAGATTGACATTGTATTGTCCTCCTATTTACCTCTATCCTTTGATTCTGGCACATCATCCTTGAACCAAGCATGTGTGCTCAATTCTTTTTCTTTTTGAGTTTCATCCAAGGAGAGGTTTTAATAGCCCATGTAATACTTCCCACCAGCACCCTGTAGTGCCCTACCAGATGCAGGCAAATATTGTTTAGCTAAAGCTGATACACTTACCCAATACCCTCCTAAAATCTCTTGTCATGCCAAATTTGAGGTTTTTCCCTTAGTTTGATTCTTAGAGAGGACTCGTGTGTGTATGTTAATACAATACTTCGTACACGTATAGGTCACGGACAGCCCTCTCAGCCATCATTGCTGAAAAAAATATCCATCTCAATGTTTTTAAGTAAGGTTGTTGTTTTATAGACTTTCACTCATCTTTGTGGTTGTAGGCTTAAAGATGTATTCACAATGTATTCACAAAGTAAGATGGCTTATTCTAAAATGTAACTTCTCTATTCTGCAAGGTTTCTTTGTTCATGGAACCTAAGAGGCGAGATGAAGCATTATTTATGGGGCCCTAACATAACCCTCGCTCTCTGATTCCTAGTGTTATTGGAATCACACGAAGTGTGCATGCCTTTTAAATGATGCATAAGAATGAAGTGTTATAGCAGGCTCCTGGTTTACCCTGGCTTGTAGTTTCTGAGAGAAGCCAGAATTGGCCAAGGAGCTCCTTTTTAAAAAGATGGAAAAAATTCCATGGAAGACGAACATAGATCACTTTAAAAATCGTTTTCCTCCCAATTCTCTTTGGCTTTTTAGTCCATAAATATCAAAGCCCACTTTCAAAAGGTACACATACCATATTTGTATTGGAATATAATAGCAGGGATTCTGAGAACCATTCAGACATTTGACAAATGTCAGTCTGAAACAAATGATTTTATTCCTGGCTGGGTAAAATTTCAAGAAGACATCAAATTTGGATGCATCTCTAAAAGATGATATGTTAATACATTAGTGAATATCAGAAAGCAAATTGACAGGTTTTGTCAATATATTTTATTTTTCCTAATCTATCTTAGACAGTGTATTCTAAAGCATCTTTCTTTCAGAGTGATCCTGTGAGATTCTCTGGGAAAGAAATGTTCCATTGACAGTGAGTTTGGGAAAGGCTTCATACCATATTCTCAGAGGTTCTAGGGCAAAAATAATCTGCTTAATTCATTTAATCCATCTACTCCCAGACTAATTTGATCATAATAACCACAGCCTCTTTTCTAACAGGAACTCTTACACATTTGGTAATTATTGCTCTGTTGTAACCTCTAACTTGAATGGAATGAGTGATTTATTCCAATTTCCTCTTCCCTATGTATTTCAGGTATTTTACTGTTTCTGTTGAGTCAGTGAAAGTCTTGGCATGGTCTATACTTCATTCTACTTTATTAGAACTTCATTCTACTCATATTTTCTCATGCATCCTTCTTTGACAAAATAGACTTAGGTTCTCGTCACAGGGTAACACAAATATTGTTGGTTAGTTGCTAAGTCGTGCCAACTCTTTGTGACTCAATGGACTGCAGCATGTCAGGCTTCCTTGTCCTTCATCATCTCCCAGAGTTTGCTCACACTCATGTCCGTTGAGTTAGTGATGCCATCCAACCATCTAATCCTCTTTCAACCCCTTCTCCTCCTGCCCTCAATCTTCCCCAGCATCAGGGTCTTTTTGTTATTAAGTCAACTCTTCTTGTCAAGTGGTAAAGGATTGGAGTTTCAGCTTCAACATTGTCCTTCCAATGAATATTTAGGGTTGATTTCCATTAGAATTGACTGGTTTGATCTCCTTTCTGTCCGAAGAGAATTTCATGAGTCTCCTCCAGCACCACAATTTGAAAGCATCATTTCTTTGGTGCTCAGCCTTCTTTAAGGTCCAGCTCTCACATCCATACATGACTACTAAAAAAAACATAGCTTTGACTGCATGGACCTTTGTTGGCAAAGTAATGTCTCTGTTTTTTTTTAATATGCTGTCTAGGTTTGCTATAGCTTTCCTTCCAAGGAGCAAGTGTCTTTTAATTTGTGGTTGCAATTACCATCTGAAGTGATTTTGGAGCCTAAGAAAATAAAATCTGCCACTGCTTCCACTTTTTCCCCATCTATTTGACATGAGGGTCCCTTGGACTGCAAGGAGAGCCAATCAGTCCATTCTGAAGGAGATGGGCCCTGGGATTTCTTTGGAAGGAATGATGCTGAAGCTGAAGCTCCAGTACTTTGGGCATCTCATGCGAAGAGTTGATCATTGGAAAAGACCCTGATGCTGGGAGGGATTGAGGGCAGGAGGAGAAGGGGACGACCGAGGATGAGATGGCTGGATGGCGTCACTGACTCCATGGGCGTGGGTCTGGGTGAACTCCGGGAGTTGGTGATGGACAGGGAGGCCTGGCGTCCTGCGATTCATGGGGTCGCAAAGAGTCGGACATGACTGAGCGACTGAACTGAACTGAACTGAACTGATTTGACATGAAGTGATGAGACTGGATACTAGGACCTTAAGTTTTTTGAATGTTGAGTTTTAAGCCAGTTCTTTCACTCTCCTCCTTCACCCTCATCAACAGGCTCTTTAGTTTCTCTTGGCTTTTTTCCATTAGACTGGTATCATCTGCATATCTGAGGTGGTTGGTATTTCTTCCAGAAATCTTGATTCCAGCTTGTGATTCATCCAGCCAGGCATTTCATATGATGTACTCTGCATACAAGTTCAACAAGCTGACAGAGTACACTTTGACAGATACTTTTCCCAATTTTGAACCAGTTTATATTTCCATGTCTGGTTCCAACTGTTGCTTCTTGACCTGCATATAGATTTCTTAAAGGCCAGGTAAGGTGGTCTGGTAGTCTCATTTAAGATTTTCCACAGTTGGTTGTGATCCACACAGTCAAAGGCTTTAGTGTCCTCAATAAAGCAGAAGTAGATGCATTTCTGGAATTCTTTTGCTTTCTCTGTGATCCAGCAGATGTTGGAGATTTGTTCTCTGGTTCCTCTGCCTTTTTAAAAAATCAAATTGTACATCTGAAAGTTCCTGATTCGTGTACTTCTAAAGCTTAGCTTGAAGGATTTTGAGCATTATCTTGCTAGTATGTGAAATGAGCACAGTTGTTTGGTAGTTTGACCATTCTTTGGCATTGTCTTTCTTTGGGACTGGAATGAACACGAACCTTTTCCAGTCCTGTGGCCATTGCTGAGTTTTCCAAATTTGCTGGCATATTGAGTGCAGCACTTTAATAGCATCATCTTTTCGGATTTGAAATAGCTCAACTGAATTTCATCACCTCCACTAGCATTGTTTGTAGCAATACTTCCTAAGGTCCACTTGAGTTAACACTCTAGAATGTCTGACTCTAGGTGAGTGACCACACCATTGTGGTTATCCGGGTCATTAAAACATTTTTAATATAGTTCTTCTATGTATTCTTGCCACCTCTTCTTAATCTCTTTTGCTTATGTTAGGTCCTTACTGTTTCTGTCCTTTATTGTCCCATCATTACATGAAATATTCCCTTGGTATCTCTAATTTTCTTGAAGGGATTTCTAGTCTTTCCCATTCTATTGTTTTTCTCTATTTCTTTGGATTGATTTTGCCTCAAGGACCCCATAAACTATATGACAAGGCAAAAAGACAATTGTAGAAATGATTTAAACTTGTGTATTTTGGGTGAGGCCTAGGGATTCTCTTAGGATCAGGATGGTGCTGAGCCTGGCTGTCTCTTGTTGGCAAAGTACAAAATGTGTGAGACAGGCACCTCAGAGAAGCAATGACCTCAGTGACTGCAAGAGACCAGACAACATCCAGGCTGAGTCTCCCATTCTGTGCCAGGAATCAGAGGGCCAGGTTACCAAGGTGACTGACCTCAGCTTAGGCTGCAGTTGTGATGGAGCTGGATTTAAACTTGGTATCCTGACTGTTAGTCCTTTAACCTTCCTGCTAAATTTGAGGCCTCTTAGATCCCTGGTGGTGTAGTGTACCTTATTACAAATTTGCCTCTGCTATTCTCACCAAAAACAAAAGTCCACAGCTGTTGCCCTTGGTTTGAAAAGCACAGCTGTAGAGCTGACAACGCATGGCATGTAGTAAACATTTTCCCCCAAATATCAAATTTCACCAAAACATTTCTAAACATAAAGTGTCTGTTTGTCCTGTATGTGTGTTGTGTCTGTGTGTGTATGTGTAGGCGGTGGTGGTGGTGGTGATGGGGTGGGCAAGAAAGGCAAATTCACACTCTAACTGAGTTTAGACTAAGAATACGCTTGTTCCATGCCCCAGGAACAAAATGAATAAAGTAGTAGAAGTGTCATCCTGTTTGAATAATTGTTGGGTGTTTTTTCATACTTGTTTCCTTTTCTAGAGAGCTATTAAATAGGCTGCGAAGTAGGTTGGTGGTGAAAGTTGAGCTGGTAGCAATTATTTCCTCATATCCTTACTGACGTGGATAATGCTAGCTTTTCAAATTTGTGTACAACCTAACTGAAAACGCAGATCCAATGACTAATGTCTTGGGTGTATCAAAATGGCAGGAAGGCAGCGTTTGTAACTCATCTCTCTATTTCACATTTCCCTCTGTTTCTAGATTAATGTTGGTGTCCTTTTAACTCATCAATCTAAGTCCTTTCACAGACAGATACCTATTCTCTTGCAATTAACTGGAGGGATTGCCTCTCAAATATTTGTTGGAAGCCCTTTGGGTTGAGTTGAGATTTTAAGAGGGAATTAAGCACTGTAGAATTATGTCTAGCTATGTACAACTATTTCTGGGAATCAGTTCAGTTCAGTTGCGCAGTCGTGTCCAACTCTTTGCGACTCCATGAATCACAGGACGCCAGGCCTCCCTGTCCATCACCAACTCCCGGAGTTCACTCAGACTCACATCCATCGAGTCAGTGATGCCATCCAGCCATCTCATCCTCTGTCGTCCCCTTCTCCTCCTGCCCCCAATCCCTCCCAGCACCAGATTCTTTTCCAATGAGTCAACTCTTTGCATGAGGTGGCCAAAGTCACATAATAGATGCAAATAGAAACAATTATGAAGCAAAAATGACATTGTTT
Organism: Aepyceros melampus; assembly: GCA_006408695.1. NCBI lineage: Eukaryota > Metazoa > Chordata > Mammalia > Artiodactyla > Bovidae > Aepyceros > Aepyceros melampus. The sequence goes on from SJXQ01003462.1 coordinate 84,716, forward strand.
GGATATAGCAGAATATTTCATGGCTTCCCTTTCAATTCTTTTATGACTGTATTTATTAAATCTCAATTAATCAGAAAAAATTTCTGAGATTGAGAAGTGGTTCCCAAGAACTGACTATACATAGTTACCATTATATTTTAAGATAAGGACTCTTCTTAAAGAAAATAAGAGAATTATATTCTGGCTCATTTACCAAAATATGACATATTTGACAATTAAAAAGTGTAAATGAAGATAAAATTTACTTTAAAAAAATCTGTTAAGAAATGATCATTTATTAATCACTACAACATTGACATGAATTAGAAAAATAATGGCAAATTACATGGAAGGAATAATATTTAGTTCATTTACAAAGGTAGCTTAGAGTTCTTATAGATTTATATATATATATCTTATGATGAATCTAGCTCCCAAGGATCAGAGCTGAGTTTGGAAAGATTGGATTTTAGCATAGAGACAATACTTCATGTTCCTTTTGCTGGCTGTATCACCTTTCTCTTCCAGAACTCTGTAGAATATCCTTTTAGGAAAGCCCTTTCAGACTCTTCTTTCTGTGTCACCCCTTCCCTGAATTTCACTGTTTCCACCACTCCTTGCCACAACATGCCAGACAGTGATCAATTCTGTCCATTCAACATATCTCAAATCTGTCTTTGAGACCAGAATTCTTATGACAACCCTTTTCTAATTCCCCTTCCTCCATCCTTGATTTTTTGAATCTGTTCTTCAAACAGCTACCAGAGTAAATGTCTATAATAACAAAATGCATTGACTGATTACTGTATGCCAGGCAGTTAATATCCATCAGCTCTTTAAATTCTCATGGTGGTATCATTCCTCCATTTTGTTAGATAAGGAAATCATAGCCAGGAGAAACCAAGTTGCCCAAAGGTCACACAGTAGGAAGAGGCAGAACCAGAGTTGAACCCTCAACCTCTGAAACCCTGTTTGCTTCTCTATTCCACTCTGCTTCTTCTTCAAGGTCTGATTAGATTATGTTATAACTTGTGTTCATTGTGATGTTTCTCCCTCATGAAATGGTCAGTTTGGGAAAGTAGCAATTAAAAAATATACTTATACTCTTGTTCCACTGCACAGAACAGTAAAGGAAAACTATGTGGCATGGTCTTTTATGGCTCTTTGCTGGTGATGAGTGTTAATTAAGCTTATCCCGAAACCAAGTGTTTCAATGGTGCAGAGAGACAACATGTGGATTGATGTGTAGGTCGGACGTATGTGAGTGACAGAGAAGTTTAGATCTTTAATGAACTGTGGTTGCTAAATCAGTTGAATTAAGTCACATTTATGGTTCAGTGCCTGTGTGGGCCAGTTTATTTGGTCATGCTGCACCCTCGACCTCAGCCTAGTGAACTAGTGACTAGTGAAGTCACTCAGTCGTGTCTGACTATTTGCAACCCCATGGACTGTAGCCTACCAAGCTCCTCTGTCCATAGAATTTTCCAGGCAATAGTACTGGAGTGGATTGCAATTTAGCCTACCTCCTTGCTTATGTATGCTATTAGCTGAAAGCAAAGTGCAATGTGAATGGAAAAAAGCAAATCCCTCTTTACACCTGGAAGAAATTGCCCAACAAGTATGTCCTATTGATGCTGGCAGAGAAGCTGGGCAAGTCATCATTAAACCTTTGATTGTTTTCAGTTCTTCTGAAAAAGTCCTTATTTGACAAAATGCCATGAATCATATACAGATTTCAATTCACTTTATAAAATTGTTTTAACTGAATTTTAAAAAATAAAACATTAGGAGAGAGAATAGATTTAGGTGAAAATGGAACAGGAACTATACTGATAACTTCAGTTTTACAAAGAAAAATACAATGTATCTAGATTAGAATGGTTAATAGTCAGCTATCAGAGCATTTTTACTCAGAGTGTGCACATCTTCCTGTTTCTTAAATTCTTTTCATCAGAGGTGAATGATGTTAATCAGTGATAGTAGATTCACTTTCACATACTTGAAATAGAGCTGTCGTGATTGGAGGAAAGTAAAGGAAACTCAGGTTAATATTTTTCAGACTCTTTTTATCCCCCTTTTCAGCCAAAATAACACATTGTCCACATAAATTAACCACCACTATCTTTAAGGTTCCCTTGATATCTCCAGTATTCTTGAAGAGATCTCTAGTCTTTTCCAACCTATATTGTTTTCCTCTAAGTCTTTGCATTGTTCATTGAAGAAGGGCCTTCTTATCTCTGCTATTGTCTGGAACTCTGCATTTAACTCTCTTCAAGAAAATTGGAGATATGAAGGGAACAACTCATGCAAGGATGGGCACAATAAGGACATAAATGATAAGGATATAACAGAGGCAGAAGATATTAAGAAGAGGTGGCAAGAATAAATAGAAGAACTATACAAAAAGATCTTAATGACCCAGATAACCACAACGGTGTGATCACTCACCTAGAGCCAGACATCCTGGAATGTGAAATCAAATGGACCTTAGGAAGCATCACCATGAACAAATCTAGTGGAGGTGATGGAATTCAAGCTGAGCTATTTCAAATCCTAAAAGATGATGCTATTAAAGTCCTGCACTCAATATGCCAGCAAATTTAGACAACTCAGTAGTAGCCACAGGAGTGAAAAAGTCAGTTTTCATTCCAATGCCTAAGAAAGGGAATCCCAAAGAATGTTCTAATTACTGAACAATTGCACTCATTTCTCATGCTAGTAAGGTTATGCTCAAAATCCTCCAAGATAGGCTTCAGCTCTATGTGAACTGAGAAATTCCAGATATACAAATTGGATTTTAGAAAAGGCAGAGGAACCAGAGATCAAATTGCCAACATTTGTTGGATCATGGAGAAAGCAAGGGAATTCCAGAAAAATATCTACATCTGCTTCATTGATTATGCAAAAGCCTTTGACTATGTGGATCACAACAAATTGTGGAAAATTATTAAAGAGATGGGACTTTGCCAACAAAGGTCTATATAGTCAAAGCTATGGTTTTTCCAGTAGTCATGTATGGATGTGAGAGCTGGACCATAAAGAAGATTGAGTACTGAAGACTTGATGCTTTTGAATTTTGATACTGGAAAAGATTCTTCAGAGTACCTTGGGCAGTAAGATCAAACCAGTCAATTCTAAAGGAAATCAATCCTGAATAATCATTGGAAGGATGGATGCTGAAGATGAAGCTCCAGTCCTTTGGCCAGCTGATGGGAAGAACCAACTCATTGGAAAGACTGTGATGCTGAGAAAGATTGAGGGCAAAAGGAGAAGAGGGAGGCAGAGGATAAGGTGGTTAGATAGTATTATGGACTCAATGGACATGAGTTTGAGTAAACTCTGGGAGAGGTGAAGGACAGGGAAACCTGGCATGCTGCAGTCCAAGGGATTGCAGAGTAGGACACAACTTGGTGACTGAACAATATCAGCTTTGAGGTGCCATAGCTGAAAGCTGGTTTAATTCCTATTTACAACATGCTTTTAGTTATTCTGTCTACTTATCATTGAATAATTATTATTTTTGATAATATTATATAATATAGAAGAATTACTATTTTGTTTGTTTAATACCTGTTTATTACATTTTTACAAAGTCAATACATATTTATTGGACACTAGTCCCTAGAAATAGAATTGTGAACCAAAGAAGCTATATGGTCCTTCCCTCATGGAAGCTTAGAATGTAGTGGGATGATAGACATTAGTCAAATTATAATTTATTAAACAAATACTTACGGAGTACATTTTTGTGCTAGGCAGTTTTTCAGGTACTGAGGAGGTAGAAATTAAAAAAGACCTACAAAAAATTCCATTGCCTAATTGAGCTTGTATTCTTGCGAGAGGCAAAAAGTCTAAAAATAAATGAAAAAAAGTGAAAAAAAAAAACCGGTAAGTTGTCAGATGATAACAAAAGAATGGAGAAAAACAAATCAGGTGGTGATATAGAAAGTAGGACATATGGGTGCAGTTTTTTTTTTTTTTTTTTCGGGAGTCGGTAAGGCGTCATGAAAAAAGTGACATTTGAGCAAAGAAGAGAAGGAAGTGAGGGCAAGAGTCATATTTTTCAGGGAAGAGAAAAAGACAAAGTCCTGAGCATGAGAAGGCCTGGTGGGTTTGCAGAACACCAGGAAAGCCAGAGAGGCCAAAGAAGAGTGAGAAGCAGGCAACATGTGTCTGCTGACGTCACGGGTGTAACACAAAGCCAAGGCAGGTAGGAAGGGAGGTAGGGAGGCACTGAAGGCTCTAGGATCTGTAGGTTTTAATAAGATCATTCTGACTCCTGAGGTGGGAATAGACTGTGGAGAGTAATAGAGCAGGGAGGAAGGTCTCTGATTCAGATATTTAATAAGATTTGATGATGGGGATTGGCCAGAATAGCAGTGGTGGGGGTGGTGAGATTTGGTGGGTATCTTCATATACTCTATTATTCCAAATGAATGGTACACTGACTATATTTTGAACCAAAAAAAAGTTAGGCTCATATGTGTGTGTGTGTTAGTCGCTCAGTCGTGCCCGACTCTTTGCGACCCCATGGATTGCAATCCACCAGGTTCCTCTGTCCATGGATTTTCCAGGCAAGGATACTGGAGTGGGTTGCCATTTCCTTCTCCAGGGGATCTTCCCAACCCAGGGATTGAACCCGGGTCTCCTGCACTGCAAGCAAATTCTTTACCGACTGAGCTACAAGGGAAGTCCTTACATTCTAGCATATTGTTTTAATTATGTTTGAATTTTAGAGAAAAAAAATCCATAAGTTGCATTATCCTTCTATGGAAAAACCATCCAATGGGTTCTCATTCTATTTAGGCTAAATTCTAAAGCTTCCAATGACTTAGAAGGCCAACTTGATCCCCTGTGCTATTCAATATGGTAGCTACTAGCCATAGATGGCTATTGAGCACTTGGAATAAGGCTACTCCAAAACAACATGTGTTGTTTATAGAAAATCTACCACAGATTTAAATCTTGATAACAAAATAAGAATGTAAAATATGTTATTAATAATTTTTGAACCGTGGTTACAGACTGAAAGGATAATATCTTGGAATTATAGTGGAAATATAGTATTAATATGAATTTCACCTGATTCTTTTCACTTCTTTTAAAACATAACTGCTAAGACATGTAAAATTACAAATATAATTGGAATTTTTGGCTCCCATTATATTTCTGTTGGGCAGTGGTATTCTACATTCTCTCTAACTGATTTTATCTAAACTGGTCTCCTTGTTCACTACATTCCAGTCACACTAGTTTCTTTGAAATCCTCGAACTTGCCAGACCCATGCCTGCGTCAGGGTCTTTGTATATTTTATTTCCCTTTCCTGAAATGTTATTCCCTTAGAACTTCTCTTATTTCTTTCCACTCTTCATGATTCAGCTCAGAAGTCATTCTAAGATGAGCACATATATGCTCATGATGTATGCATATCATATACCAAATGAAGATCTGTTCATTCTTAATCTCATCTCCTTTTAAAATGTCTTTACATCATTTATTCCCAGATGAAATTTGTTTCCTTACTGATGGGCAGTCACTCTCTAGAACACATGATATACAGAAGCTGAGATGTTAATTATTGTGTACACCATTACACTTTAACTAATTTGTAGACCAGAATGGTGTTTGGCATATATTAGATACTTGTTAAATGAAAGAATAATTAAGCTCTATGTTTAAGAGGATTTAGAAATGCAAAAAAGCAAAATGGCTCTCTGAGGAGGCCTTACAAATAGCTTTGAAAAGAAAGGAAGTGAAAAGCAAAGGAAAAAAGGAAAGCTATTCCTGTTTGAGTGTAGAGTTCAAAAGAATAGCAAGGAGAGATAAGAAAGACTTCTTCAGCAATCAATGCAAGAAATAGAGGAAAATAACAGAATGGGAAAGACTAGAGATCTCTTCAAGAAAATTAGAGATACCAAGGGAACATTTCATGCAAAGATGGGCTAAATAAAAGACAGATGGTAGGGACCTAACAGATACAGAAGATATTAAGAAGAGGTGGCAAGAATACACAGAAGAACTGTACAGAAAAGATCTTCACGACCCAGATAATCACGATGGTATGATCACTCACCTAGAGGCAGACATCCTGGACTGTGAAGTCAAGTGGGCCTTAGAAAGCATCACTACAAACAAAGCTAGTGGAGGTGATGGAATTCCAGTTGAGCTATTTCAAATCCTGTGAGGACAATGCTGTGAAAGTGCTGCACTCAATATGCCAGCAAATTTGGAAAACTCAGCAGTGGCCCCAGGACTGGAAAAGGTCAGTTTTCCTTCCAATCCCAAAGAAAGGCAATGCCAAAGAATGCTCAAACTACCGCACAATTGCACTCATCTCACATGCTAGTAAAGTAATGCTTAAAATTCTCCAAGCCAGGCCTCAGCAATATGTGAATCATGAATTTCCAGATGTCAAGCTGGTTTTAGAAAAGGCAGAGAAACCAGAGATCAAGTTGCCAATATCCGCTGGCTCATCAAAAAACATCTATTTCTGCTTTATTGACTATGCCAAAGCCTTTAACTGTGTGGATCACAAGAAACTGTGGAAAATTCTGAAAGAGATGGGAATACTAGACCACCTGACCTGCCTCTTGAGAAACTTGTGTGCAGGTCAAGAAGCAACAGTTAGAACTGAACATGGAACAGACTGGTTCCAGATAGGAAAAGGAGTACGTCAAGGCTTAATATTGCCACTCTGTTTATGTAACTTCTATGCAGAGTACATCATGAGAAACGCTGGGCTGGAAGACGCACAAGCTAGAATCAAGATTGCCGGGAGAAACATCAATAACCTCAGATATGCAGATGACACCACTCTTATGGCAGAAAGTGAAGAAGAACTAAAGAGGCTCTTGATGAAAGTAAAAGAGGAGAGTGATAAAGTTGGCTTAGAGCTAATCATTCAGAAAACTAAGATCATGGCATCTGGTCCCATCAATTCGTGGCAAATAGATGGGGAAACAGTGGCTGACTATTTTTCTGGGCTCCAGGATCACTGCAGATGGTGACTGCAGCAATGAAATTAAAAGACACTTGCTCCTTGGAAGGAAAGTTATGACCACCCTAGACAGCATATTAAAAAGCAGAAATATTACTTTGCCAACAAAGGTTCATCTAGTTGACTATGGTTTTTCCAGTGGTCATGTATGAATGTGAGAATTGGACTATAAAGAAAGTTGAGTGCCGAAGCATTGATGCTTTTGAACTGTGGTGTTGGAGAAGACTGTTGAGGCCAATCCCTTGGCCTTCAAGGAGATCCAACCCATCCATCCTAAAGGAGATGAGTCCTGGGTGTTCACTGGAAGGACTGATGTTGAAGCTGAAACTCAAATAGTTTGGCCACCTGATGCAAAGTGCTGACTCATTGGAAAAGACCCTGATGTTGGGAAAGATTGAAGGTGGGAGGAGAAGGGGATGACAGAGGATGAGATGGTTGATGGCATCACCAACTCGATGGACATGGTTTTGGGTAAACTCTGGGAGTTGGTGATGGACAAGGAGGCCTGGCGTGCTGCGGTTCTTGAAGTCGCAAAGAGTCGGACATGACTGAGCAACTGAACTGACTGAACTGAGGGCTATTAGTTAATATACAAATAGATAGAGTTGACCTAGTCTGGGTATATCATGAAATCTTCCTAAGATGTAAACATTTAGCTAAGAGTAGATAACAAGTCGTTATTAATCAGAGGATAAAGAGGGGGAAGAGCACTCTTGGTAGATGGAAAAGAATGAGCAAGAAACTCACTAATGGGTCAGTGATCTGATGAGAAGTAAAGGATAAGGGTTACAAACAATGGAAATAGCCATCTAAATAGATGGAGAGGAATTTTGTCATAAGAAATTTGGGTAAGTCATGAAAGCAACAGGACACAGGAGTACCAAGCTTAGAAAATGAGCAGGCATCAAGGGAGGCGAGTAGAACTTACCATCATTCCACAGCAATGTTCAGGGCACCACCACTTGCACTTTTGTGCTGAAGAGCAGCTGTCTTGACTCAACTCTGCTCTTCCTGGATGCTTGCTGCTCTGTGGATGTACTTTCAACTCTGCCAAACTCACAGTCAAAAAGAGCTCTCAAAAAAGCTCTGACTTTTTTGAGGCTTGGAGGCATGGCAATTCCATATTCCAAGTCTTAGCTGGCAGTATTTGAATGGCTGAGCCTACGTACTGGTTGTCTGGAATCTGAAAGTAGACTCTCTGGCTTCACTATTGGGAGCTCAGGCTCTGATTCCCATTTGTTTTGGGATTGACACCAGAAAGAAAGGGTGTTGCTTGCTGGGCTTCCAAGTGACAAGTATTTACCACAGTCCACTGCCTTGGCTATCCCAATCATCTTCATTTTTTGTTTATAACCTCTTCCACTGCATCCAAAGGTTTTTGCCTAATCTGGCACAATTTGCATTATAGGGTTTTATGGTGGCACTAGTGGTAAAAAACTGCCTGCCAATGCAGGATACAGAGAGATGCAGTTTGATCTCTGGGTCAGGAAGATCCTCTGGGGGAGGGCACAGTAACCTACTCTAGTATTCTTTCCTGGACTATCCCCATGGACAGAGGAGCCTGGCAGGATACAATCCATAGGATTGCAAAGAGTCAGAAATGACAGAAGCAACTTAGCACATAGCTCAGTTTTGACCAGGACAGTTAAAAGTGCATGAGCATTTTTTTAATAGGAGAGTAATATTTGTTGAGTAGGTCACAAAATTGATGGGAGCTAGACTTGGAAAATGGCAGGAACCAATGGACACAAAATCAGCTAAAGATGTAGGAGTAACCTGTCTCTGATGCCAATACTAGTACCATCACTAAAAACCACTTGCTGAAGCCTCTGGACCTGGCTCTCTAGAGAAACTCAGCATCATGGCACACTGTTTTGAATTCAGCATCAGGCACTATAAATAATGCAGACAGTGTCAAGTCCATGAGTCACTTAGAGCAAAATAAAGTATTAAGCTTGAGTGTCTGACTTGTCAAACCTAGGAGTTGGAAAAGGGAATATTTTACCTTTTTTTGCTCCTTTAGTCTGTTTGAGATTCCTTCAAATAGGAGAATATCTGGGTAATCCAAAATGATAAATGTCTACCATAGCATATTTTTCCTTGCATCAATATTTAAAGAGTTTTAAAAAGTTTGTTATTGCCTTTTCCTTATATGTTATGCTACTTTCTTGAAAATAAAATATTCCTGAATCTGTGAGTCTATGAATTGAATGTAATTTTTTATATTTAAATAGTATTTTCACTGACATTCACCTAGTTTTATTTTCTCAGTAGTAAATATGTTCTAAAATAAACATTCAAACTGTTTATATGAAAAGATTTCTTTCAATATTTTGAGACAAGATTCTTTTAGAATGTGCCATGATCACTTCCTTCCTACTATTAGGTTAGGTTTTAAGTTCAACTGCACTTTTCTAAACAATTATAATAAATGATTTTAAAGCTTAATAAATTGCATCAATGATAATTTATTTTACATGAAGTAGATGGCTTATTAAATTTTTGTATGACATATAGATATTCAAATATAACAAAGGATTGTACTTTAGCTCACAGTTTTGAAAAATTAAACAAAACAATAATGATCTGATTTTTTAAAAAGAACTCATGTACACTCATGGCAGATTCATGTCAATGTATGGCAAAACCAATACAGTATTTTAAAGTAAAAAAAAATAATAATAAAAAATAAAAAAGAAAGAAAAAAACCCCATCTTTTACAATATCTGATTTTTCACTTATCAAAAAGGGTGGTGAATAAGTATACTGTAACTGATTGTTTTCTTAATTTATTTATTGTTTAATTGAAGGATAATTGCTCACAGAATTTTGTTGGTTTCTGCCAAATATCAACATGAATCATCCACAGATATACACAGGATATGTATAGTGATATGATTATGAAACAAGAAAGGGCCTCGGACTGTGAACATATTCAAAAGATATATCATAAATGCTGACTTTTTAAGAAACTAATTTTTGTTTGGCTTTGCCTGTGTAAGAGCATACAAGTGAAATTAATAACAGGGCCTTCCTGGCAAGACCCAACTTGGGTCATTCAGAGGCTGTGCTCCTCAGTTACGGCTTTCTTCATTTCCTGGAAATCCTCAGATCCTCCTCTGTGATACCAAAATATCTGCTTCTTGCAACACCGCACCTTACCAGTGCCAATATAATCTGTTGTAATGAACTTGCATTTTTTTTTTTAGTGTTCTTCGGAATTCTTAATCTCACTGACTTTTTCCTGAACGTTTATTTGGCTTCAAGTTAACTTTCCATCTGTTTTATCTCAATGATTTCTGAGTATATTCAGTGATGATGTACTGAGTTGTTCTATTTCATTTTTGATCACACTTTAGAAGACAGATCACTCAACTGTTTTAGACCTCAGTTTCCTTATAATTAAAAGGATGATTTTGGTTGTATCCTCCCTAAGGTCTTTTCCAGAGCTAATGTGGAATGCCTGTATGTCTGTCAGAGCAGTATGGAAGAATGGAAAGAATCAGGCTTTGCATCAAAGAAAGCTGAATGCAGATCTTGGAGCTCTGTAACCGACTTTGCTGCTTACTGTTTTCAGATGTGTAATTTTTTTTTCATTGATTTTTCTTTTTGTTCCTCTGATTGAATGCATTCCACTGCCCTGTCTTCGAGTCTGCAGCTCCTTTCTCTGCTTAATCTCGTCTGCTGTTGAATGCCTCTTTGGAATTTTTTCAGTTCTTTTCTTCAGTTCTATGTTTTCTGCTTGGTATTTTCTTACACTTTCTATGTCTTTGTTGAAATTCTCACTTTGTTTATGCATTGTTCTCCTGACTTTAGTGAGCATTCTCATGATTTTGAGCTCCTTATTAGGTAAGTTATTAATTTCTATTTCATTAAGGTCTATTTCTGGAGTTTTATCTTTTTCTTTTGTTTGAAACATATTCCTATGTTTCTTCATTTTCTTTTATTCCCTTTTGTTGGTTTCTGTGCCTTTGATGAAACAGCCACCCCTCCCAGTTTTGGTGGAGAGGTCTTGTATAGAAGATGAACTTTATCTTTCAACCTGACCTTAGTTTTTGCTTGTCTCTCACACCTTTGTGATTGTCCAAATCATCTTCTTTGTTCCTGGTGTCTCCTAGTACTTGAGGGTATGTCAAGACTGTCATTACCCCAAGGGGAAAGATTTCAGTCAACACCTAGATGAAGGATGATTGGAAACTGGACCTTTAGGCAACGGCTTTACAAGCATATCTATTTAGATATTTTTAAAGGAAGCCTTGGGGTTGAGCAGTTTCTGTTTTCACCATCTGTGCTGAGCCCCTGGGGGAGACAGCCAGTTAGGAACTTACTCTTTGTTTGCTGCAGTTCTGTGGGACTTGTAAACACAAGTCCCATTGGCCACCAGGATCATGTGATCAAAGGTGCATCTTCTGGGTGGCAGGAGCAAAAGCTGGGGCACCAGCCCTGTGCAAAAACTCCTTTTAGGGAGAAACCAGCGACATGGGATGGGGAAGACAGATCACAGAGATGGCTTCCGCTGGCCTCCCAGGCTCTGGTGTCCAGAAAGGATGGCAATCAGCTCCTAGATGTGTGCTCTATAAACCTCATCTTCAGGCATCAGCTTTTAACATAAATGAACAGACTATTTTCAGGGAAAGATTTAGAGGTGGGCATTTTTTTTTTCCTGTTCCCTCTGTGCTGAGCCTCAGGGTGGTAGCCATGATAATTTCTCTACAATCTGTTAAGAACTGTTTGTTTGCTGTCATCTTCTGGGTCTTATGGATGCAAGCCCGGATGGCTATCAGAGCTAGGTGTTTTGCTTCAGTCCTTGAGGTGGAAGTCTTAAAAATTGGGATGCTAGATGTTGGGTCCAAATCCTTCACTCCTCAGGGAGAAACTGGGAACTGTGGGTTCCTTCTCAATTGTATGTTGCTGTGCCAGGAGTGGGGTTTATGGCAAGCCTGTGTCTCAGCTTTTCCTACCCATTTCCATGTGGGTTTTTTCTTGTTCACCCAATGGGCAGGAGTCATCAGAGGGAATTCTTTCAGAGAGGATTCTTTCATGTGTAGCTGTAGATTCGGTGTATCTGTGGGAGGAGGTGTGTTTAGCATCCTCTGAGGTTGCCATGTTGGACCAGAACTCTCCAAGCTTGTATTTTTTTATGGGTAAAAAGGGGAGAGAGATGTTTTTGTGTTTGGCTACATGTAACAGGACAAACAATGGCTTTATTCTCATTTATTGCAATGTCTGGAAATAGGCAGTCTAGAGTTAGTGCATCTGCTCTTTCATGTAATTATTATCCTAGGCTGTTTCTATGTGTCTGCTCTGCTATCCTTAGTGTGTGGTTTTCATCTTTATGACTGCACCACCAAATGCAGCATCCACATTCTAAGCAAGAAGAGGGGAAGGGTGGAACCCAAAAGGGGCATTTCAGGAGTCTTCCACTTCTGCTTCACTGGCCAGAACTGTGATACAATGTTATCCCCAGCTATGAGGGAATCTAGGACATTATAGATTTTATAGATTTTCTAAACATATTGACATCCTGGATAAAATATGAGTTTGGCTGTCAGAAACAAGATGGAAATAGATAATGTGTAGGCAACATTGATGCCTGCAACCAGAAAAACTTCACGCCCTTTGGTTGTGAAATTATATGAAACAACACATGTGAAATACAGAATACACACTGTGTGAATTACAGAATACATATTGGGCACTCAAAGAATGGCCACTCCAATTTTGTGGTTTTTACTATTTTGTGCTGAAGTGACTGCAGTGATCATGAAAATGGTGCTTGAGTGATTTAGTTATTTTTACTTTTAAAATCTATATGTCTATATGTCTAAAAATTGTGAGGAATGTCTGTTTCCCAGCTATTTTGCATCAGTTCTGTTTTGTTAGCCAATGTGTTTAAAGAATCAGGTACCTACCTCATTTTCATTGAATCTATTAGATATTAAAAGAACTAAATAGACATTTCTCCAAAGAAGACATACAGATGGCTAAAAAACACATGAAAAGATGCTCAACATCACTCATTATCAGAGAAATGCAAACCAAAAGCACAATGAGGTACCATTTCACACCAGTCAGAATGGCTGCGATCCAAAAGTCTACAAAGCAATAAAAGGGAACCCTCTGACACTGTTGGTGGGAATGCAAACTAGTACAGCCACTATGGAGAACAGTGTGGAGATTCCTTAAAAAACTGGAAATAGAACTGCCTTATGACCCAGCAATCCTACTGCTGGGCATACACATTGAGGAAACCAGAATTGAAAGAGACACATGTACCCCAATGTTCATGGCAGCATTGTTTATAATACCCAGGACATGGAAGCAACCTAGATGTCCATCAGCAGATGAATGGATAAGAAAGCTGTGGTACATATACACAATGGAGTATTACTCAGCCATTAAAAAGAATACATTGGAATCAGTTCTAATGAGGTGGATGAAACTGGAGCCAATTATACAGAGTGAAGTGAGCCAGAAAGAAAAACACCAATACAGTATACTAACGCATATATATGGAATTTAGCAGAGAAGGTAATGGCACCCCACTCCAGTACTCTTACCTGGAAAATCCACGGATGGAGGAGCCTGGTAGGCTGCAGTCTATGGGGTCGCTAAGTCAGACATGACTGAGTGACTTCACTTTCACCTTTTGCTTTCATGCACTGGAGAAGGCAATGGCAACCCACTCCAGTGTTCTTGCCTGGAGAATCCCAGGGACAGGGGAGCCTGGTGGGCTGCCGTCTATGGGGTCACACAGAGTCGGATACGACTGAAGTGACTTAGCAATAGCAATGGAATTTAGAAAGATGGTAATTATAACCCTGTATGCTAGATAGCAAAAGAGACACAGATGTATAGAACAGCCTTTTGGACTCTGTGGGAGAGGGAGAGGGTGGGATGAGTTGGCAGAGTGGCAGTGTAACATGTATGATGTCATAAGTGAAACGAATCGCCAGTCTAGGTTTGATGCAGGATAGTGGATGCTTGGGGCTGGTGCACTGGGATGACCCAGAGAGATGGTATGGGGATGGAGGTGGGAGGGGGGTTCAGGATTGGGAACACATGTACACCTGTGGTGGATTCATGTTGCTATATGGCAAAACCAATGCAGTATTGTAAAGTAAAATAAAAAAATAAATAAAAATAAAAAGAAGCAGAGTACAAAAATATATATTATTTGCAAACGTGAAAAATTTATTTATTTATTTTTAAATTAATTCTTATTTTTTAGTTTGTTTTGCTTTACAATACTGTATTCATTTTGCTATACATTGACATGAATCAGCCATGAGTGTACATGAATTCCCAATCCCGACCCCCACCTCCCCCCTCCTGTCCCACACCTTCTCTCTGGATTATCCCTGTGCATCGGTCCCAAGCATCCTGCATCCTGCATCGAACCTAGACCAGCGATTCGTTTCACTTATGATATCATACATGTTACACTGCCACTCTGCCAAATCATCCCACCCTCTCCCTCTCCCACAGAGTCCAAAAGGCTGTTCTATACATCTGTGTCTCTTTTGCTGTCTCGCTTAGAGGTTTATCATTACCATCTTTCTAAATTCCATATATATGTGTAAGTATACTGATTGGTGTTTTTCTTTCTGGCTCACTTCACTCTGTATAATCGGCTCCAGCGTCATCCACCTCATTAGAACTGATTCAAATGTATTCTTTTTAATGGCTGAGTAATACTCCATTGTGTATATGTACTACAGCTTTCTTATCCATTCATCTGCTGATGGACATCTAGGTTGCTTCCATGTCCTGGCTATTATAAACAGTGCCATGACGAACATTGGGGTACACGTGTCTCTTTCAATTCTGGTTTCCTCGGTGTGTATGCCCAGCAGTGGGATCGCTGGATCATAAGGCAGTTCTAGCAAATGTGAAAAATTTAAATGAACAATACAATCAAATTAACCTGGGGATGCTTGGGGCTGGCACACTGGGATGACCCAGAGGGATGGTATGGGGGGAGAAGAGGGAGGGGGGTTCAGGATGGGGAACACGTGTGAACCTGTGGCAGATTTATGTTGATGTATGGCAAAACCAATACAGTATTGTAAAGTAATTAACCTCCAATTAAATAAATTTATATTAAAAAGATTAACTTGGGGAAATGTTTAATACCTTGGGGAATCTTAATATGGGAGAAAATCCTGTCAGTTAGAATGAGTGACCCCTTGTGTAGTGCGGTTTTGGAGGAAATTGGAGAACATATTTTCTTTGGAAGTGCCTCCTTACCAAAAATGATTTCCACTAGTCCTTTTGTTAGTCTGCCACATATCTGATATGCCCTTGGTTAAAATGATTATGAGAATATATTTCCACAAGTGTCCTTTGAAAATGTGTTATCTGGAAGGATAAATAAAAGAGCCAGACAAAACTGAGCACACACACATACACACAAACACACATTTAAAAAATGTTAGCAATTGTTGCTGATGCTGAAAACTCAGCCTCTGTGCACCAGTGCGGAATCAAATTTCAGAGACAGAGTTTTGGGTGAAGTAGAAAAGAATTGCTTCATTGCTTTGTCAGGCAAAGTGGGACACAGCAGTCTCTTGCCCTGGAAAACTACATGTCCCAACCTGAGAAGATGTGATGACAGTTTCATAACAGTAATTCAAGGGTGGGGTTGCTGACAAGATTAGGGTGTCTGCAGGGATGGTGCTCCTTTAATATGGCCTCAAGTAATCTCTTGATGAGCTTCTCTAGTTCCATTAATCATGGCCTTCTCTGGTATGAAGGGTGCTGACATCTTCCATCTGTTGGGTTTTAGTTCTATGAAGATCTAAAGATTTTGTTATGTGTACCCCTTGAGGTAAAACTTGGACCCTGCCCCAAGGCTGCATTATTACTTCTTGGTTGTTCCTCCCTTGTCTTTCCAATCCCTCTCTTCCCTGATTAGCAACTGTTTGAACTTTCCCTTTGGAGCTCAAGGAAAGTCATGGAGGCTGAACAGAAAGGCTCCTAGGCACAGGGTCCTCCTCAGTTCCATAGTGAATAGATTGCTGTGAACTGAGTAGACACAAAGTCTATTTTGTTTGGTTGGAGAAAGGAAGATTTGGAACTTAGGAGGAGGTCAGCAGTACAAGACAATTAGGGGGAAACAAAAGAGGGCAGATAAGAATTAGAAAGGTCAAACACCTAGAAGGCATTCGCCTTTCTCTTCTTTCAGAGCATTCAGGTGCAGTACTAACAATGAAGCACTTTGTTATCATCACCTAGGGTTGGTTCATGGACTTAAATCCAACTCAAGGACTCTGATATTTGACAGGAACTATGAATCATTGCTCCATGAAATACTTTGAGGACCATTCCAGATATGACTAGCAATACCACAGAACTCCTTAGAGCTTTATCCATGCCTTCCCCTACCCTCCCACTACTGCCATTACACACTGAGGAGATAGGAATGTTGTAAGCTTCCATAAATGTCTTTGTGATCATCAGAATGGTACCCTGTGACTGCCTGAATGTTCACATTGAAGACATTTCTCCAGGTTGATTGAAAGAGAGAGGGAACTTCTTTCACCTAGACTGTTAAAAACTTGCAACCCAGAGTGTGGCATTAGCATTAATTTGCATAGTTAGAAGGATGGGAGCAATACTGAGTGGTCATGTAATTGTTAGACTAAGCTGCACTTTCTTCTATAAATCAGCTCCCTTGAAAGATTTAGGTTAGATCTCCATGTATTTTTTTTGTAGTCCTTGAAAATTCTTCCTTATGTTTATTTAGAAAACACAATGTGGTATTTATAAAATGCCTTTTTATTAAGAATATGATAGATTTAATTCTTATTATAGCCCAATGAATTAAATTTTATCATGATCACCACTTAACAGTGGAGGAAACAGGCACAGAAAGGATGAGAAAGTTGCCTACAATCATAGAACTAGCAAGCAAGAGGATCAGCATTTAGACCAGGTAGTCTGGCTCCAGGGCCCAAGCCCTAAGCCACTGCTCTAGGCCTTGCAGAACATACAGTCAGACTGATTCAGAATCTTGTTAGTTGTCTCATGTCTTAAAATCCTCTGCCTTCTAGAATTTTAACATAGAGTATGTTGATAGTTCTTTACTTACAGCTCAACTTGTTTCTGCACAATAGATTCATAGCCATGATATCATTGATCAGGTGATAGATTTTATTTAAGTAGCAGTCTTTTCACTTCATTTTCCAAAGGCAAATAAAGACACAGAGTCTCTGTTTCTAGAAACACAAGGATATACCCCAGAATTATATCATCTCTTCAGTAGAAGATGAGATGGTTGGATAGCATCACTGACAGTGAACGTGAGTCTGAGCTCACGGGAAATAAACTCTGGGAAACAATGAAGGATAGGGAGGCCTGGCATGCTGTGGTCCATGGGTACAAAGAGTCAGACATGACTTAGCAAGTAAACAACAGCAGCAACTCTTATAACTTTCATGAAAATGGTTACCACCCCAAAGCTTTAATATTTGGATACAAAACCAAAAATTGAAGAAAAACTTGGAATGGCAGGCAGTAAATTACTTCCTATAGTTAGTGTGTCAATGGTTTTTTCCCATGATAAGTTTTATTGTGCAGAAAAACATTAAAAAAAAAACCTTCCTAATATCAGAGGACACCTCAGTTTTTATGTTCAGTGAATTGACTGTTTCTAAACCTCTAAAGTATTACTTGTAGGGCAACTAGAGGGACCCAAGAGAGCTGAATGAGTCAAGGATGAGAATAAAAAAATAGAAACTTTTTCAAGTTCTCTACCTGTATATGTATACATATATGTGTGCTCTCAGTTGCTCAGTCATGTCTGACTCCTTGCAAAGCTATGAACTGGAGCCCACCAGGCTCCTCTGTCCATGGGATTCTGCAGGCAAGAATACTAGAGTGGGTTGCCATTTCCTTTTCCAGAGTATCTTCCCAGCCAGGAGTTAAACTTGCATCTCCTGCATCTCTTGCGTTGGCAGGTAGATTCTTTTACCACTGAGCTACTCGAGAATCCCAATATGCATAACTTGAAAAAGTCTCTATTTTATATGCATCTCTCTATATATCTTTATTTATCTATCTATCTCCTTTAGACCAAGCGAATCATGGTTTGATTTTTGGGGTATCTCTGTAAAAAAAGATAATGATCTTTTATTCTACATGAAGATGAACCACCATTTGCATTTAGAGGGGCAGAGGTGTTGGATCTTAATAGCTCACAAGACTGCTGACTGCAATTTTTTCCATTCTACATTTAGTGACTCATGTTGCAGCTTGAAATTGGCCATGGTGAGTGTATTCATACCATGGAAATCAGGAAACAGTGGAAATCAGGCCCTTTTCTTTTGCCCCAGAGTAATTGTCAGTATTTATGAGCACACCACTGGGTGCTGGAATACATAATGAATGCCCAGCAGTTAAAAATTTCCCTCTGATAATTTTAAGCAAAACAAACAGAAACTGAGATAAATGCATCCTCTTTGATAGCTTTGATTATTTTTCATACTTTTTTTTTTTTGTGATTCAAAGCCTAGCTCAGGAGGAAGACTGTCCTAAGAACACAAAATTCACAGGTGAACCTTGTAACCAGCCCTCCCCAAAAGCAATCCCTATCAGCCTTGGAAAGCTTTGTCAGGAACAGAGCACTCATTGGGTTTTCATTTCCATTTTCCACCAGACATTTGCAGAGAAAAATGATTCCTCCCAAGTATCCATTAGCCCCCAGCATTGATGCTAATGAGCAAACTGAAAGCAAGCTGGTGCGCAAATGGATGTGAGTCACTTGTCCACTTAGCCTGCTTGGCGTCCTGAGTCACCACTGACACTTGTTCCTTCCTGGCCTGAGCAAAAGTCACGGTTGACAGTTGTCCACTGCTGGGAGACAGCTGATCGGAAGGTGCTACTTTAAAAGGACGCACTGATTTGTTCTCCTGAAATCATTCTCGCACCTACCTCCTCCTATTGAGGCTTGATCATCCAGATTGAAATGCTCTTCAATGAATAAGATTAAACTAAGACCCTTTTGAAGATATTGCTTGACTGACAACAGAAAGCCAAACAAATAGAATTAAGAGCAAGCCTGCTTTTTTGGTAAAAATATAATGAAACATGCCTTGGAGAGCCTGGTAAGGCAGGAACCACTGAACAGCTAAGAGTAGGGCATCAGTACATGCTGCGCTCTGTGGGATTTTGTATATTAGTTTGTTTTTGTTTGCTTCATTCCTAATCACAGATGCTGCAAATGGCAGAAAGCAAGGAGATATTTGTGGCTCTGGGGCTTTCCCAGGAAAGCTCCACAGCACTGGATAGTCAACAAGCAGCAGACGGTAGAAACCTTTCTGATTAGCCTGCAGGAAGCCAGTGAAATATTTTGTGTACATGGGTTATTAATGGAAACAAATGGTGATTCAAGTTTGTGTTACTGAACAAATGATGCTGAAGCCATGAGGGATGGCTAAGTCTTCAATGAGGGACACTTTTATTCTGGAGAATGATATTTATCAACCAGGAGGAGGTGAGCATCATAAGGAAAACCTTTGCTTCTGTGGGAGTTCTTGCAATGCTGGAGTCTAATTTATGTATTTATATTCTGCTTGGTTCCCCAAGTTATTTTAAGCCAATTTTTGAAATAAGATGTGACACAACTAAGTGAGTCAACTGAGCAAAAGTGAAAGATGGAAAAATAATGAATATGGAAAGAAGCTAGTTTGCACTTTGCAAGTTGAGATTGCCTTCATGTGCACAGAAGGGGGGCCATGGAATTGGCTTTGAGCTTTTAGGACTTCAGTGTAGGAGGACAACATGATGAGTTATTCCTTCAGTGTCTGTAGGATGAAAACAAGCCCATTGCTTAGGCAAAGCACTATTATTCTACACTGTGTAGTAAGAAAAATTTGACTGAAAGGTTAAACATTTACAAGTTTGGAGGGACACTGACTAATAAATATTTGGGTCTGATGGGCATCACCTCTAGTTAATTTCTTGAAGGACATACTTTGAAAGTGTGGCAACTAACATAGTCCTAAAAGTGCCAAAAGTTATTCTTAAAAATGCCTACCAAAGAAGCCCACTCCCAAATGGGAGTAAATCTAAATGAATTTTATTTTAAGGTATAGTTGCTGTATGTATGATATTATTTGTTACAAGTGTATAATATAGTGATTCATAATGTTTAAGGTTATATTCCATTTATAGTTATTATAAAATATTGGCTATATTCCCCATGCTGTGCAAACTGTCCTTATAGCTTATATTAGACATGTTAGTTTGTACCCCTTATTCCTCTATTCCTATATTGCTCCCCACCACCAATGGTAACCACTAATTTGTTCTCTTTATCTGTGAGTCTGCTTCTTTTTTGTTATATGTGAATATACTTTGCTGTATTTTGCTGTATTTTCTTATATTCCACATATAAGTGATACTAAAAACATTTAAAATATTTAGCAACATTAATGGAAAGGAAACTTAATAACATATGACAAATGGCATATCAATCTAAACTGAGTAGTGGTAAAATTACTCAATACTGCAAAGATGGGTAGGCTTTAGAAGCAGGACTTTTATTATTACAAAGCATCCCTGGCAGTTGTAACTGTGGCCTCTCAGAGAACTCAAAGCAAAGCAACCCTGAACCACATCTCTTTTCACTACTATTTAACTTCTCGGTCTAAACTGAAAGGGGCTGCTTATTTGTGAGGTAGCCTCTATCTTTCAGGAAGATCCCCTGGAGGAGGGCATGCAACCCACTCCAGTATTCTTGCCTGGAGAACCCCTGTGGACAGAGGAGCCTGGTGGGCTACAGTCCATGGGGTCACATTACTGAAATGATTTAAGCATGCATCCACTCTATCTTTATTCCCGCTAGTTTGTTCTCTTTTTCTCTCGGATACGAGAATCATTATAGACTGAAACTCATCATGGACCCAGCTGTGCATATAAACACTGATGCTTAATCAACCATTTATTTTTCTCTTATATTATCCTGCATGCAACTTCTATCTTGCCACTTCAGCTCATACTTTAATACAACCTGGAGGATGGATTCAACCATACTTATAGAAACATAAAAATATGATGCAGTAACTCTTTTTGGTAAAGGTCAGTTTTCATTTCAGTCCCAAAGAAAGGCAATGCCAAAGAATGTTCAAACTACAGCACAATTGCACTCATCTCACATGCTAACAAAGTAATGCTCAAAATTCTCCAAGACAGGCTTCAACAGTGTGTGAATTATGAACTCCCAGATGTTCAAGATGGATTTAAAAAAGGCAGAGGAACCAGAGATCAAATTGCCAACATCCACTGGATCATCAAAAAAGCAAGAGAATATCAGAAAAACATCTACTTCTGCTTTATTGACTATACTAAAGCCTTTGACTGTGTGGATCAAAATAAACTGTGGAAAATTCTCTGTGGTATTCCACAGAGATGGGAATACCAGATCACCTGAGCTAACTCTTGAGAAATCTGTATGCAGGTCAGGAAGCAACAGTTAGCATTGGACATGGAACAACAGACTGATTCCAAATTGGGAAAGGAGTACCTCAAAGCTGTATATTGTTACCCTGTTCATTTAACTTATATGCAGAGTACATCATGTGAAAGCCAGGCTGGATGAAGCACAAGCTGGAATCAAGAATGCTGGGAGAAATGCCAATAACCTCAGATATGCAGATGACACTACTCTTATGGCAGAAAGTGAAGAACTAAAGAGCTTTTTTTTTTTTTTTTTTGATTTTGATTTTTACTTTATTTTACTTACAATATGGTATTGGTTTTGCCATACATTGACATGAATCCACCACGGATGTACATGAGTTCCCAATCCTGAACCCCCTTCTCAGCTCCCACCCCATATCATCTCTCTGGATCATCCCTGTGCACCAGTCCCAAGCATCCTGTGTCCTGTATTGAACATAGACTGGTGATTCGTTTCTTACATGATAGTATACATGTTTCAATGTCATTCTCCCAAATCATCCCACCCTCTCCCTCTCTCTCTCCCTCAGAGTCCAGAAGTCCGTTCTATACATCTGTGTCTCTTTTGCTGTCTCGCATACAGGGTTATCNCCTCCCGCCCCACACCATCTCTCTGGGTTATCCCCGTGCATCAGTCCCAAGCATCCTGCATCCAACCTAGACCAGCGATTCGTTTCACTTATGATATCACACATGTTACACTGCCACTCTGCCAAATCATCCCACCCTCTCCCTCTTCCACAGAGTCCAAAAGGCTGTTCTATACATCTGTGTCTCTTTTGCTGTCTTGCGTACAGGTTTATCATTACCATCTTTCTAAATTCCATATATATGTGTAAGTATACTGTATTGGTGTTTTTCTTTCTGGCTCACTTCACTCTGTATAATCGGCTCCAGCTTCATCCACCTCATTAGAACTGATTCAAATGTATTCTTTTTAATGGCTGAGTAATACTCCATTGTGTATATGTACCAGAGCTTTCTTATCCATTCATCTGCTGATGGACATCTAGGTTGCTTCCATAGGGCTACGCTTTCTGAAGATACTGATAATCAGCCTCTTCACAGGATGGACCCTCGGCCAATTTGCCCTGACATCTACTCCTACTGGGCTTCCCTGATGGCTCAGATGGTAAAGAATCTGCCTGCAATGCAGGAGACCCAGGTTCAATCCCTGGGTCGGGAAGATCCCCTGGAGTAAGGAAAGGCAGGCCACTCCAGTGTTCTTGCCTGTAGAATCCCATGGACAGAGGAGCCTGGCGGGCTGCAGTCTGTGAGGTCACAGAGTCGGACACAACTGAGTGACTAACACTTTCACTTTTTCACTACTCCTGCTACATGAACGTCACATCATCTAAAGGCCTTACTTTAGAGGCATCTCTTATGTACTTCTGACATACCAGAAGACCAGGAAAAGTGATTACATTTTTCTTTGTGCTCCCCCTGCCAATACTCAGTCCTGCTTTCCATCCCCAATTCTGTCTCCATTCTGAATAACATCAGTAACCATATGGATGACCCACGTGGTTGTCCCTGACCTTCTCAACTCCAAAGACCTCTGCTTCCATTCCTGCACCCCTAGTCCAGAGAGTTTCTTTTAACTTTCTTTCAGATTACTTTCTTACTAATTTCTACAGACTTTACTACTCTGAACTATTCTCCCTCTTAACTATTAAAACTCAGTATCCCACTCTCTGGCCACAATGTCCTCAGATTTCTTATTTCTCAGCTCTTTACTCAAACCACTCTGCCAAGCCCTCCTCCTCTGACTTGATCACACCCTCTCTTCCTGCTTCCCACCTCTCTGGCTGTTCTTTCCCTGCAGACCTGGTACCAGTCCACTTCCTCCATCTGCTCCTAATGTCAGCCCATTACGCGTCTCTCCCCAGACTTCCGCCACTATCCTGCTGCTCTCTGTCCTGGGTGATCCTATATAATCCCAAGGTGTCAATGAATCCTCAGTCTTTAACTCTAAACCAGTCTTCCTCTTTATAGCTCTAGAGCAGTGCAGTCCAAGAGGACTATTAAGTGAATCATAAATGTGACACATTAAACGCCACCCTGGACTTCCTTGGTGGTCCAGTGTTTAAGAATCCACCTGCCAACATAGGGAGCACGAGATAACTCACGAGTTATCCAGGGTGACTCTTAAGACTATCTTGCTCCTTGCATAACATGCACCCTAGTTCAAGCTATCCCATACATTTCTGTCGATTTTTCACCCCAGTCTAGGCACATTTAAAAAATGCAAAACTGATGGTACAAGTAGCTAGAATTTCCAAGTCCATGAGATTATCACCTGACACCTATCACACTCTGGCCTGTTTCAGCAGCTCCTTCCCTACAAATAACTCGTGCCTGAACACACCAAACCACGTGACCTCGCCAAGCACCTACGGTGTTCCACTCCTGTCTGCAGGCCTCCATGCTGCTCTGTCTTAAACAACCTTATTCCACCTGGCTCTCTCATACTCATCCACACGACAGCTTTCAGATTCCACAGTTCTCACTGAACCTGCCCTTCTGCACACAAAGCTCATCCCCCTTCACAGTTCTTCCATGGTCCTTCCACAGTCCCAGAGTCCTGTGCGGATCTTTATCCTGTCACCCCTGAACTTCTTGCTTAATGCCTGTGCGTGCCAATCTCCCCCCACTAAAGTGTGGGCTCCTCAAAGGCATAAACAGTTTTTCATGCCTGAGACAAAGCAAGTCCTCAATATGAGTTTATTAAATGAATGAATATTGAATGAATTAATTAAATAATGGACTTTAAGACAGGATAACATACCAGATTTTGTTAGACTATTAGGAGGCTCTGCTTCTTCTAACTGAACATCTGAAAACGGAGCTTCTGAAGGTGGTAACTTCTTCTGTTCATCTTTTAAACTCTGAGCAATTTGCTGTATAAAGAAATCAGAGAACATTAGTTTTTAGCTGTGTCTAGCAACACAAACACAATGCTTCTATAAAGTAAAAAATATGTATCCTAATTCATGAATAAATAAGACTACTTAAGAGAACCATGCCAAAACAGCACATAGAAATGAAAAGTAAAACTGGTAGTGTCTCTATTTTCATAAAAGCAAACACAGACTTTCCTGAACCACTAACTTCAGAACCATTACAAGGTATGTGCTAGAGTCAAATATACAAGGCTCAGATTAGAAGCTTAATTTTCAACTTTATATTTAGACACAAAATACTCAGATTTAAGATTGGATATATTGTGGATGTCAGACATGCTTGTATCAAGTAGTTAGCTAACTCACACCATGGTTTTCTCTTTACGTGAGAACAGCTACAGTTTGGTCTTTTTTAAAACAGATGTTTTAAAATTACCTTATGGACTGGAAACTATCTGGCTCTTCTTCACTGCTTAAAAAATATCATCAAATATACACATCACTAACTACTAAGGGGGCAGTGAAAATCCTACCAATTTCCTTTGGTTATACAGGCAGAAATACACAGAAATGAAGACCTAAAAGACATTCAGCTACTGCCAAAAAGAAAAAAAGACATGGCCAGGTAACTATTTAGGAGACAGGCTCCAAATCAATCAGGCCTGCCCTTTCATTCTGCATGCACAAATCAGAAAGTATAGCTAATCCCCAAATGGCACACAGATGTAACAGCCAGACCACTCTATACCCTCGACCTCACCAAAAGAAACAAGCAAGTAGACTCACTGGAAGCAGTATCCAAGAGGTCTAAACCAAGAGGTCTACGCAAGAAAACTCAAGACACTTGTCAAGTGATGACTGAAGAAACATACCAAATGTACCATTAAATTAAACTCGGAGGGAGTATGCATGTGCTAAGGCGCTTCAGTCGTGTCCAGCTCTTTGTGACCCTTATGGACTGTACCCCACCAGGCTCCTCTGTCCATGGGATTCTCCATGCAGGAATACTGGAGTGGGTTGCTATGTGCTCCTCCAGGGGGTCTTCCCGACCCAGGGATCGAACCCACATTGCTTACATCTCCCGCACTGGCAGGAGGGTTCTTTTCCACTAGCACCACCTGGGAAGTCCAAGGTGGGGGCATGGGGAGTATATAGTAAACTTAATCACCTAACATCCTATCAGACAGAATTATTAAAACAGGTACTCTATCTAGAAAACAAAAACTGATATTCACAAGGAGACAAGGGAAGAAAGGGAGGAAGGAGAAAGCGAGCACAAGTCCCTGCATCAGGCTTAGAAGCAGACCCACTCACACCAGTCTGCCCAAGAAGCTGGCACTGCTGAAGGTACCTACCAAGAAGGCACAGGCTGCTCCTTCACCAGGTAGACGCCTTCCTGAGGATATGCGCCCCAGCAGAGGTCATCTCCACAGTGCCTTCCTCCGTGCTCTGACCCCATGGCAGGAGGGACATGCTGCCTAGAGCTCTGGGCTGTGCCTCCAGCTGGGCCTGGCCCGAGAGGGGGTGACCGGCAGGTCCAAGGTGCACTGGCTGGCTGCTTCCCGGGTGCCGAGAGCTCAGCACAGGCCAAGGCCCGGGGCTGCCCTCACTAGCTTCCTGCAACAGCTGATGCACCACCAACTCCCCCGACCCTGCCCTTTCCCATGCCCTGTCTCCACTGCTGTAACCAGCAGCACTATACTTGACTTTGTCATTTGAAAACATGAATCAAAAAAAATAAGAAGCTCCAGGTTCTAATTCTGTTTTAGCACTAATCACTAGGCATTATTTAAACTCTGTCCAGCACTCAAAAGGAAATGAAAATACATTTGTAACTGAAAGATTAGTGAGATGTACCTAAGTCTTCAGACCATAAATCGGAGACAGTACTGTGTGTGTAGTTTTGAGGAGACAACCTGCAGGGTTTTTACTAAGAGACCATGACACATGGTTATGTGACCATCCACTCTGGTGGCTCATGTGTTACTAATCCTCTTCTATGTCACTTACATACAACGGGGAGAGCTAAAGGCACAAGGTGAGAAACACTGTCAGGCTGAGGGGGTCTCGGCCAGCAAGCTTGCTTCCCTGCCCTCCTGCCTTTAGCTACTTTGCTTGATTGTGCGTTATTCCGAACACGGGTGCCTCCTCCTCTAGGAGGGTCGGAAGTTCCCGTTGCTGCATCCAGCGGGGTAGTTAACCTGGAATCACCTTCAAGGCCACGGTCAACACAGAGGTCTGACCCGAGGGTCTGGAAACAGGCCTGGCTGGCAGCCGCGGACAGTCTCATTGTCACAGGAGGGCCAGGGTGAGAAGCCAGGAAGTTCGGTACAGAACTGCTGCAGGACACCTGGGAGCAGTGCACAGACCCTGCAGAGCAGGAGCTGCCCACAACTGGGGGAAGAGCTCAGGCACCTGACCAGCCGGGCTGGGCTTAGGAGCCAACTGTGGAAACTTCTTAAAGAGAAGGGCATACCAGAACACCTGACCTGCCTTCTGAGAAATCTGTATACAGGTCAAGAAGCAACAGTTAGAACTGGACATGGAACAACAGACTGGTTCCAAATAGGAAAAGGAGTACGTCAAAGTTGTATATTGTCACGCTGCTTATTTAACTTATATGCAGAGTACATCATGCGAAATGCTGGCCTGGATGAAGCACAAGCTGGAATCAAGATTGCTGGGAGAAATATCAATAACCTCAGATAGCAGATGACACCATCCTTATGGCAGAAAGCGAAGAACTAATGAGCCTCTTAATCAAAGTGAAAGAGAAGAGTGAAAAAGTTGGCTTAAAGTCAACATTCAGAAAACTAAGTTCATGGCATCCAGTTCCATCACTTCATGGGAAATAGATGGGGAAACAATGGAAACAGTAACAGACTATTTTTGGGGGCTCCAAAATCACTGAAGAGGTGACTGCAGCCATGAAATTAAAAGACACTTGCTCCTTGAAAGAAAAGCTATGACAAATCTAGACAACATATTAAAAAGCAGAGACATTACTTTACCAACAAAGGTCTGTCTAGTCAAAGTTATGGTTTTTCCAGTAGTCATGTATGGATGTGAGAGTTGGACTATAAAGAAAGCTGAGCACCAAAGAAGATGGTTTTGAACTGTGGTGTTGGAGAAAACTCTTGAGAGTCCTTTGGACTGCAAGGAGATCCAACCAGTCCATCCTAAAGGAGATCAGTCCTGAATATTCACTGGAAGGACTGATGCTGAAGCTGAAACTCCAATACTTTGGCCACCTGATGCAAAGAGCTGATTCATTTGAAAAGACCCTGATGCTGGGAAAGACTGAAGGCAAGAGAAGGGGACAACAGGGGATGAGACGGTTGGATGGCATCACTGACTCAATGGACATGAGTTTAGGTAAGCTCCGGGAGTTGATGACGGACAGGGAAGCCTGGTGTGCTGCAGTCCATGGGGTCGCAAAGAGTCAGACATGACTGAGCAACTGAACTGATGCCGCTTACAAAAGAAAAGAAAACACAAATTCAACTTAAAAACAGAATGCATAATGGAAAAGAAGAGATAACTGAACAGAATGTTTATAAAATACAACTTAAAGGAAGGACAAAGAAAAGAACACTCTAACAAATCATTTCTGTTTAGTTTTTTAAAAATGTTATTTCCTAAGATTTCACAGCAAGGTTCCCTTGATTTTGCATTCTGAATGAGAATTTAAAAGAAATATCCTATCTTCCCCAGTATAAACTATCCAAACGTGTGGGGGTGGGTGAAAGATCCAACAAGAAGACCCACCTCCATCATAACTAACTTGTCAGGATACGCCAGGTCCCCAGGGGCTGGCCTGAGCCCGCGATGTCCGTCTGGATGTAGATGTGGGTCCGGTAGACGAGCCGCTCCTGGACGTCTTCTAGCATCTGCTTCACGCCAGCTGCAAACGCCCCCAGCTGTTCAGCTGGTTTAAAAACAAAAGCGCAATCACCCATTCCTTTAGATTTAGAAGACACTTTCTTTAAACAAGCAAAAACATTACAAAATTGTCTACAATAGAATAAACCAGTCTTGCTTCAAGGACTGGTTATAGTCTATTTTGAAATAACTGTCTTCCAATTTCCTCAGATTTAAAGTTGGGAAATAAACTTGTCCTTAGATCTTCTTCCTGAGACTCTCTGAAATAACTTCTAATATGAATAGTAAAATCTTAGTTTTAAAGTGCTCTGTGATTTTTAAAAGGTATCTCATACAGCTTCATACCAATCCTGAGAGATGGCTAAAGCAACTTGTTAACTGAGTTAATCCCCATTTTACATATAAATTGAGTTCCACAGATACTAAATGACTTGTTAACATTCTTACAAGGGAAAATGAGTAAAAACATAAAACGAGGGAATTCCTCAGAGGCTCAGTGGTAGGACTCCGCACTCTCACTACCAAGGGTCCTGGTTCAATCTCTAGTCAGGCGTGTGTGCGCCGTCGCGTCCGAATCTTTGTGACCCCAGAGTGGACTGTAGCCCGCCAGGCTCCTCTGTCCACGGAAATTTCCCAGGCAGGAATACTGGAGTGGGTTGCCATTTCCTTTTCCAGGGGGTCTTCCCGATCCAGGGTCTGCTGCATTGCAGGAAGATTCTTTACCACTGAGCCACCTGGGAAGCCCCAACAGTGTACTAGAAACGCCCAAACAAAACTAATGGTTGGTTTTCTCTGGATTTCAGATGCCAGAAAGAACAGTAACTGCAATTATTTTATTACTAATTTTATAGACTTTAAAATTCTTTCCCCATTATTATTTTAGTCACAGGATAAAGTGCATCTTTGTTCAAAAAGAGACAAGGCATCAACCCAAGTTTTCAATATATTAAATTTGTACAGGATGTGGGGGGGGGGGGGCGGGAAACAGTGTCAGACTTTATTCTGGGGGGCTCCAAAATCACTGCAGATGGTGACTGCAGCCATGAAATTAAAAGATGCTTACTCCTTGGAAGAAAAGTTATGACCAACCTAGATAGCATATTCAAAAGCAGAGACATTACTTTGCCGACTAAGGTCCGTCTAGTCAAGGCTATGGTTTTTCCTGTGGTCATGTATGGTTATGAGAGTTGGACTGTGAAGAAGGCAGAGCGCTGAAGAATTGATGCTTTTGAACTGTGGTGTTGGAGAAGACTCTTGAGAGTGCCTTGGACTGCAAGGAGATCCAACCAGTCCATTCTGAAGGAGATCAGCCCCGAGATTTCTTTGGAAGGACTGATGCTGAAGCTGAAACTCCAGTACTCTGGCCACCTCATTCGAAGAGTTGACTCATTAGAAAAGACTCTGATGCTGGGAGGGATTGGGGGCAGGAGGAGAAGGGGACGACAGAGGATGATGGCCGGATGGCATCACAGACTCAATGGATGTGAGTCTGAGTGAACTCCAGGAATTGGTGATGGACAGGGAGGCCTGGCGTGCTGTGATTCATGAGGTTGTAAGGAGTCAGACACGACTGAGCGACTGAACTGAACTGAACTGGGGTGGGGGTGGGCAGAGAATGGCTAATCTTTTTCAAATTCATTGAGTCACAGATACAATTTAAAAACGCCTTTCAGGACACTTTCCTGGTGGCCCAGTGTCTAAGACTCTGTGCTCCCAATGCCGGGGGACTGAGCTTGATCCCTGGTCAGGGAACTAGATCCCACACGCCACAACGAAGACCCAGTGCAACTAAATAAATATTTTAAAAAATAATCTTTGAAATGATCATTTCTACTTATCATTTACCATTATTCTGTACATGATCTTCAAGCACCTCATTTTTAAGAATCCCACAAAGCTCCGATAGAGTTTCTAAGTGAATAACATGAATGATCAGTGGCCTGAAGACGTCATACAACGACACACACAGCTTCTCCAAAAGTCGCTAAAATGAAAGAATGAAACATGGTTACCAGTAGTGATCCTTTCAGTATTTTCTAATAGTTTAAAAGTCACCCTTAGTTACTTCCAGCCAATAAAAATAATGAAAATGTACTGGAAAATAATATGTGGGAACATTAAATAATGAGAAGTGAAAGGGTGATAGTAATTCTCTGAACTGTTTTTGCTAGAATCAATAAAAAAGCTCAGAATAAGCAATCCTCACAGTCAACAAATTAGCTGGCCCCAGCTGAAAGTCAATTTATTATAATTTTTACTTACATTAGCAATAATCTTGTGCATGTCCTTTTAAAAACAATTAAAGTTTCAGTAGACTTAATTTTCCTACACCATAAATAACCTACACTATAAAATAATTTAATTATTTTTAAATTTTCCTACACTATAAAATAACCTACACCACTATGAAATCAAATCGTGACATTTTTCCCAGGAAAGACTGGTTCAAAACTCTTGAATACATACAGATTTAGATAAACAAAACTCAAAGTATTCTGGACATGTACCAAGTATTTTGACAATTTTAAACATTTGGAAAGAAAAAAGTAAGGCTGTCTATACTCTTTACATTGTCAACCATACTCTTCTATATATAGTCTTTCACCAAAACCATAAGATATGTTTGTTTGTTCCACATTATGAGAGTCATCATCTTGGGATTCTTATGAGTCAAAATCACCAATGTGAAGAACCCAGAAATGACTAACAGTGGATTTGAAAGACACTTTGAGAAAAATAAGAAAAAGGATTTTAAATAGTATCTACATTTTCAAGTATCTCTCATGAGTTAGAATCATAGAATTTTTTTAACTAGAAAGAATTATTATACTTAGTGGAGATAAACAGCTCCATATACCAAAATAGCCGCCTATACAGGATTCTCTGTTTCCATAACTATAAAAATATGAAAGCATATTGGCCTTTAAGCTGCAAATTTATTTCAAAGTAAATAGCCACTGTCTCATCCAACAATACTCTGTTCATATACCCACAAAAATTAACAATGCCTTAGAGTACTATTATGATATAATGAGCCATTAGCAAATTAAATCTTAAAAACAAGAATTGGAGTCCATGTACCACATACTCTAATTTTGACGTTGGTTTTGTGAAAAATTCATTGTAAAGCTGGTGCTCGTCCTGGCACACATGAACCATAAAGGCACAGCCACTGCGAATCTGTGGGAAACACACATACCACTTAAGGTTAAGGCACATGACAACTCCAGCCAACACTGATGATCAAAGCAAACACTTTATATACAAAGAGACTGTGCACATATAATTCATAAAACAACTTCCTAAATAACAGAAAACGGTTTTCAGCATAATGGGGATACAGATGACTTTTATTTTCTTACATTTTCTAAACGTTTGACAAAGAAAAGTACTCTTCCAGTTCAAAGGGGGTAGTTAAAAAAAGAATCTTTATGCACTTTCCTACAGTCTGAATCGAAATCACACTAAATAAAAAAGCACTTCTGCAGCAAAAGCTAAGATTAAACTGTACACAAATCCAACTCTGAAACTTCATCTTTCAAAAAACAATACTTATTTGTAAATCATCATATGCTCAAAAATAGATCAAAATTAGAATATTTTGCCCAAATTAATGCTAATTACTAAGTGAGATTTGTCATAAGTGAAAGATTCTGTAAGTTTGTTGATGGGGGGACCAAAACTTATTTACCCACGTGTAGTTTCTAGGGTGTCAGAACAGCTTAAGAGAAGGTTTAACATTAAACCACAACAAGCAGAAACTTACCAAGGCACAGTGGTCTCTGTTATTCTGGCTGGTCAACTCTGTTACAGTACAAGTAATACTGGGGCCCAAAAGGAGTTCCCGCTGATCAAGGTAACACTGGTGGATTTCAGTTAGCAGTTGTTGGTATCTGATGAAAAGCAAATGAGACTAGAGCATAAGCTTCTGATTCCAGGTATGTAAATTAAATCTGATCTTAAATCCCAAAAGAGGGTGCCAAGCCTCCAAGGTTATATATGCTTGCTGCTCACTTGCCCACATTAAAACTAGGAACATTTATGTATATAAAGAAAAAGCAAACAAATCACAATGATCTAACAAAACCTTTATCTTTTAAAGAAAGACTCATCTTCCAGGAGTAGTGGTCCTACATCTACTTCAATGAGAAGAAAATCCTGCTATACGGGAAAAAGATGCTTTGTAGACTCATAAAGTCAGGTCTACGACCTTGCTCCCCAAATTGAGCTGTGTGCCTCAAGAAAAGGCTGGTATAGCACACAATGTAATTGCTCAGAAAACATCAAGGACACAGCAAACTTGGAAAAATAGCACTTCAAGAAAGGTAATTTGGAAACTGAAGAACCTGTGGGTACTCACTCAGGTATTTTTTCAGATCGTTGTTCTATCTGTTCAATGAGAGTCTGTGGAATAAAGAAAAACTCACTAACTTCATCTGTTTTAGTTATACTTTTAATTACTTTCTGATTATAACAGTAACAGAAGCTCATGTTAGAAAATCTGGGAATACAAAAAAACTGAAACATAAAAATCACCTAAAATGCAAAAAAAATTTTTTTTTAATTCACAGTATTTTAGAATATTTTCTTTCAGTGTTTGTATGTACACAGTTATTTTCCTTTTTAAACAAAACTGGAATTATACTATATATTCAGCTTTACAATCTGCTTTTGAAAAACTAACATTTTAAAATAGTTTCCTTTTATTAAATAACATCCGTTATCAGATGAAAATATTTGAAAAGCCTTAGCCTACTGCCTGGCACTTAGTAAACAGTCAGTGAATCATCATTATAAATACTATTTAAAACATTACTTTACATGGCTATCTGATATCCTACTGAGTGGATGTACTCTAAGTCACACATTCTTCTATTGTTAGTCACCAAGGTTGTTTTCTAAGAATATCAGCCCAGTGGTTAAGAGCTCTGGGTCTTGAAGTGAAACTAGAGGGTTTAAGTGCTGACTCCCAGTAGCTGTCTGAGTCCAGGAAAGCAAGCCCACGTCACTGAGATTCCATTTCTGACCTTGGAAAGCTGATACACTAAAATACCTAAGTCCCAGTTGGGGACTCCCAGCACCGGGTCAGAAAAGATAAATATTTTTAGAGACTTTTGTTCCATTCTGCTAAAATGTTTCTGAGGAAGAAATTAAGTATTAATACATTCCATCAGCAGTATCACCTGTCTCACCAAATCCTGAAAAACACTATTACACCTTACTTTGTCAATTTCTAACAGACCAAAAATACCACTGAGCCCTCATGCCTACACCATTTTTTCTAATCAACTGTATCACTGTTAACTGACTAACAAGCAACCAACCTGGCACAATCTAAACCTCAAACTATCAACTAGCTGCTGTATCGTCTCTACACAAGACCAAGTTCCTGCTTTGAAAAACAAAAACTCCTTTCCACTTTCTTTCAAGATGGATACAAGGAAGAGAGTGGGGTCAAAGTCAGCAAAAGCAGACCACTCTTTCTAGAAACTTCACAACAATAAAAAAAGATACACATCCCAGCTCCAGTCAGCTGTATCTGGGATGACACTGGTTTAAAATATTGTACTGGTTCTCTGCTTTTCCTGAACTAGCATGACACGAAACACCCTTCGTGAGATGGCCTCTGCCACCTTTCTTATTCCTCATCACACTCTACTAAAGTCTGTGTTCTAGCATCAACAAATTACATGAAGTTCTCCCCAAAGACATGTCTTTTATGGTTCTAGTACCTTCCCTGTACATGTTGCTCTCTCTGTAAAAAATATCCTTATCAATCTCCCCAAGTCCTCTCTAAATTCAAGCTTTTAAAGCTCAAGTATCAGCTTTATCTGGAAACTTTCCCTGAGCATCACAGAAGAGCTAGGTGTTTCCTGCTCTGTGGGCTTAGAGCCCCTCAACATATACAGCTGTAATGTGGAAGGACAAAGCCTACCATTCATTCACGCTCATTTTCCTGGTATAAGCAATGGACCTAACATACATTAGCATTTCCAAAGGGCTGGCTAAATAAATTTCATAGCAGTATCTTTTTTATGTCAATAAACTTACTCTGACTTTGGGGGCAGCACTCGAAATTTCACATAAAATAGTGTAAAGGCATTGTCTGCATTAGGTACAGATGAAGGATCCTAAAGACACAAGGTGGAGGACAGAGAAGGCAGATAATTAGCAAACAAAAAATTATTCCAAAAATACAACATAAACCATGTCATATGGCTCCTGCTTGGCATATATACCAACCAAAAGCTTACAGAGAGAAAGACTAAACATTGTTATTGCTACATATAAAATAATTGTGTGGACCTGCCATCTCTCTCCTTTTTATAATTAAAATTTATCCTATGCTTCAAAAATTTTGGTAGTAAAAAAGACTGAATTCAGATTCACAGTCATTTACTGACTGTAGAACATTGGTCAAATTATTTAACCTCTCTGAGATACAGGGCATCCATTAAATGGAGACAAAACATATACAGAGCTCAGTTATAAAGCACTAACACACAGTAAGTACCAGTACATATTAGGTATTAGTTTTCAAAATTAAAAATTTTGCAAAACAGAAAACTCATACAATCTGTTCTGTAAGCTAAGAGCAATGTGAATGATGAAATTCAATACAAAAATCAGTAGCTCTGAACTGAAAGCTCAAGAAAATATTCCATATTTTTAGAAAGTAAGCTTAGAAAATAAAATGTATTACCTTTAAGGTTTTTTTTTTAGGAAAGAAATGTGCTCAATGACCATCCTATCCAGCTCCACTCTTATTTTCTAACCTAACACTCAGGTAATTTTCTACCTAGCATCTACAACAATCTTTAATTAATTTATTTATTATTTCTCCTGATTATAAGCTCCATGAGGGCAGGGACCTTGTTATTTCCTTTCTCTATTGTACAGTTCCCAGTTTAAAGCCAAGCATTTAGGAAGCATTCAATAATAATAAATTTCCTAAATAGAGAAAATTAATCCATCATTTATAAAGAAAAATATTTAAATCACCCATCATATATAATTCCACCACTCAGAACCACTTTTATCATTTTGATGTATATCCTAATATATTCTTTAAAAAGACAGAAAAAGTTTAAGGAGAAATAGTCTAAATCTTTTTTTTATTATTTATCATATAGTACTGAATTATTTCTCACACTCTTATGTATTCTTTGAAAATAAAACTGTGACAAATATATATGGCCATTTTTCTTATTATAAATGAAGTTGCAATGTATATTCTTATTTAACAATAGGTTAAAAAAACAGAGGTCAGTCAGTTCAGTTCAGTCGCTCAGTTGTGTGACTCTCAGCAATCCTACGGACTACACCACGCCAGGCCTCCCTGTCCTTCACCAACTCCCGAAGCCTGCTCAAACTCATGTTCATCGAGTCAGTGATGACATCCAACCGTCTCATCCTCTGTTGGTCCCCTTCTCTTCCTGCCTTTAATCTTTCCCAGCATTAGGGTCTTTTCCAGTCAGTCAGTTCTTCCCATCAGGTAGCCAAAGTACTGGAGTTTCAGCTTCAGCATCAGTCCTTCCAATGAGTATTCAGGACTGATTTCCTTTAGGATTAACCAGTCTGATCTCCTTGCAGTCCAAGGGACTCTCTCAAGAGTCTTCTCCAACACCACAGTTCAAAAGCATCAATTCTTCAGCACTCAGCTTCTTTTGAGTCGAACTCTCACATCCATACATGACTACTAGAAAGACTATAGCTTTGACTAGACAGACCTTTGCTGGCAAACTAAAGTCTCTGCTTTTTAATATGTTGTCTAGGTTGGTCAAGTGTCTTAATTTCAAGGCTGCAGTCACCATCTGCAGTGATTTTGGAGCCCAAAAAAATAAAGTCTGCCACTATTTCCATTGCTTCCCCATCTTTTTGCCATGAAGTGATGGGACTGAATGCCATGATCTTAGTTTTCTAAATGTTGAGTTTTAAGCCAACTTTTTCACTCTCCTCTCTCACTTTCACCAAGAGGCTCTTTAGTTCTTCTTCGCTTTCTGCCAGAAGGGTGGTGTCATCTGCATACCTGAGGTTATTGATATTTCTCCTGGCAATCTTGATTCCAGCTTGTGCTTCATCCAGCCCAGCATTTCTCATGATGTATTCTGCATTAAGTTAAATAAGCAGGGTGACAATATACAGCTTTTATGTACTTCTTTCCCAATTTGGAACTAGTCTATTGTTCCATGTCCAATTCTGTTGCTTCTTGAACTGCATACAGATTTCTCAGGAGGCAGGTCAGGTGGTCTGGTATTCCCATCTCTTTCAGAATTTTCCAGTTTGTTGTGATCTACACAGCCAAAGGTTTGGTGTAGTCAATAAAGCAGTAGTAGATGTTTTCCTGGAACTCTCTTGCTTTTTCGATGATCCAGGGAATGTTGGCAATTTGATCTCTGGTTCCTCTGCCTTTTCTAAATCCAGCTTGAACATCTGGAAGTTCACGGTTCACATATTGCTGAAGGCTGGCTTGGAGCATTACTTTCCTAGTGTGTGAGATGAGTGCAATTGTGTGGTAGTTTGAGCATTCTTTGCCATTGCCTTTCTTTGGGGTTGGAATGAAAACTGACCTTTTCCAGTCCTGTGGCCACTGCTGGGTTTTCCAAATTTGCTGGCATATTGAGTGCAGCACTTTCACAGCATCAACTTTTAGGATTTGGAATAGCTCAACTGAAATTCCATCACCTCCATTAGCTTTATTCATAACGAGTGCTTCCTAAGGCCCACTTGACTTTGCATTCCAGGATAATCACCATTGTGATTATCTGGGTCATGAAGATCTCTTCTGTATAGTTCTATGTATTCAGACTAAGGTTATAGAAAATAAACGAACAAAAAAAAAAAACCTCACCTCATCAGTTAACTCACCCTTTTTAATAACTGATTTGTGAGGTTCTGTAGTGTGTTCACAGTGTATGTCTTCATGAGGTGCAAAGCTTTAGAAAGACACTGCTTAAACTTCAGTAAATATACAGGATAATCTTTAAAATTCGGCTGTAAAGGAAATGGAAAAGATTTATACATATGAAAGAAACATTAAAAAAGCAAACATTTAATGAAAACCACCTTTATGCAAAGCTATACAGAAAGTTCAAAGGAAGGTCTTATGTAGGTCATACGCTCCTTGAAGACAAATCTATGACTGTCGGTCAAAGCCAAATTCCCTGTGCCTGACACAAAGCAGGGCTCCATGAATATTCGCTATTTTTAGCAAAGTATATTTTCAGTACCCCACAGACCTCAATGCTAATATGTGAGGCCCAACTAGATTGGAGTTGGGTGAAATAAATACAGTTATAAATCCTCAGTGGACAGAAAGAGATGGTGATTACACCAAAGGGCTTGTTCCTTCATTTCCCCTGCCAAGTAATAATTTTTGTTTCCAATGAAGTACCTAGCAAAACAGGAAGTCGACAGTCTAAACAAATCACTAGCTCTCTTAGATGGGATAAAGCTGTGTCAGCCAGACCCTTTTTCTACTTCACGGGCTTCCATAGCAGCTTTTTTACAATATTTTTTTACATCACTACTGAGAGTGAATAAGAATTTACCATAATTTTTATTCAAGTATATTACAGATATATATTTTCCCTTAGGAATAAATAATTATTGCATAAGAAGTGATGTCACAGAGATGTTAAGATTTCTTTCAAACATACAGAAATACCATGACTTACATGAGACGATATGTACGTTATACAATCATCTAACTTGGCCAGCATAGGTATAAATCCTTCACTATTCACAGACAACGTGGGCGAATTCAATTTCTTTAAGGGAAAAAATATATTTTATATTTTAAGAGTCAAAAAATAGCCTCAAATGCAGTCTATGTGTAACAATACAATAGAGGACAAATTAAAAATTATATGGATTGAATTCGGTTTATTTCTAATGAGCTTTAATGGAGAGCTTCATGAATCAGCAAACATTTTATCCTCTATTGTACAGTTACATTAAAATAATACATTAAGAACCTAGATTTTTCATTTTCTAGTACTTTAAAATATAAATTTTCACATTTCAAAGAGTGGTGATTTTCTCAAAGTTAAAATATTATGTTTAGCAGTCATACTATGAAAGTAACATATAAGTAAACATATACAAGTAATATGAGTATAAAGAGGTAACATAATATAAACATGATATTTAATATTTATGTAATAGACAATATATAAAACATATAAAGCTATATAATATATATAAAATATAAAATCAATTATTTCTAATCTTGATATACAAATAGTTTGTCAATGTATTCCACTGTTAACTGGCTACCGTTTTTATTTCTCTCTCAAAGAACTTTAATAATTAAGATTACTTTTAATAATTTTAATAACATGATGTATATGCAGTTATTATAATGAATTTATGAGCCAGAGCACAGAAAAATATAATTTACACAGGAGTCCTTATTGTGACGACCTCTTTGGGATACAAGAATGCTTTAAGAGGGCTATACTTTTCCTCAAACTAAACATGAGATTAGTTTAAGAAATGTTTTAATTAATATTATAGAAACACAACCACAGAAACATTTAAAATGGAATATTTCTTCTTATAAACATCACACCTTGCAAATAAGATACTATATGAGTTAACCAAAAAAGAGATTTTAATAACTATAATACAATATAAAAAGAACTATTATTTAAATCACATGTGGAAAAAATCTGAACTGGTAATGACATGTCTATCAGCCACAAATAGGAATACCTTAACAACAAGCAAACTGTTAAATTAAAAATACCACTCAAGCCAATTTATAAGTTTAAAGATTATACTCAGGAGAGGAAAATAGATAAAAAAACAATGCTTACTGTGTTAATAGTTTCCAATTCATTAAAATAGGAAAGTTTTTGTTGAATGTTTTCAGCCAGATCAACAAGTTCCGACTTGCAGTTTTTTAAAAGAGAAAAATCAATTATTACAAGAATATAAGAATCAACACTCCTGTCTCAAAATTACATTGAAGAGGTTTATATCATCATACAGGTTTATATTAGATATACAGTCTCACAATAATGCCCAAAGATTTCGGCAATAATGGGCTAAAATAAGCAATGATTCTTACAGTAAATTATATAAGATATTTTTACAGAATAACAAAGCATTGCCTTTTAAAAATAATACAAAATACACAGAGAAATCTCTGAGATAAATATAGTAACTTAAATATTTATCTTTAAGTCACAAGTCTAAGTGCAATCTAGATCTGTTCATCATTTCATAAAGCCCACCATTACTACAATCACTACCCCTTGGTTGAAAAGTGTCAACAGGGAATTCCTGGGGGGTCCAGTGGTTAGGACTCGGTGCTTTCACTGCCAAGGCTGGGGTTCAGTCCCTGGTCAGGGAACTAAGATCTTGCAAGCCACGCAGCGTGGCCAAAAATAAAGTGTCAGTAATAAAGAGCAGACAGAGCAAACAAATATATCCTCTTCACTCTGAAACTGTACTGAGACCTAACAGCTCAAAACATACGAGAGCTCGAAAGGGCCCCTGCTCCTACAAGCTTAAAAGCAGGCTGTCAGAGTAACCATTGGTATGCTTACAAATGGAAATCTTACAGAGCAGTGTTCAAAATTAAGGAAATCAGAATTAAATTATATTTATCTATTTTAAAATATAGTGACTGACATTCTCTCTTCTTCCAAATTACCTGCTCTTTCAGGAGCTGTTCACAGGCTTCATGTAGGGTTCCTGTCTTATTGGACACAAAAAGATACTGTTTCTGCAATGATTCCAGATGCTGAAGAGCACTGTTTACATCATTCAATATAGCATCACACTGCTCCTGAAACCCAGACAAGTAATCCCTCATCTGTCTAGAAAACAGAACCAAAAGGGGATTGGCAATAATATTTTCCCCCAATAAGCATAGACAATAGACAACAAAATCTTGTTTTTCCCCCAAATGCTTGCATTTCAGAAGGGAAGTCTGACCTAGTCACAAACATCTATTAATTCAGAAATGTAGCAAAAACTATGTCACAAACTGTTTCAATGCTTAAGGAGGAAAATGACTGAGACTATGAGCAACAAAAGTCATCAGCCTTGGAGCCATAAACTGGCTTTTCACATGTAGGTCAATAAATCATGGGCTCAGCTCTCCAAGACTGGGACACCAAGGTCATCAAGCAGGTCCATCCCTCAGGTCAAATCTGCCTTTGAGGGACAAAGTCACAGGAAGAATTCTGGATTGGAAGATGTGAGTCCAAGTCCCAGCTCTGCCCACGTCTCCATAACATTAGGCAAGGATTCAACATTTCCAGGCCCCAGTTTAGTTATCTGTGAAATGGGGATAATGCTGCTATGAAGACTAAATGGAATCATACATAGAAGAGCCCAATACAGTGCCTAGCGACAGTTGTCAATGTTAAGTGAATGCAATGTTCAACTCAGAGCCCCCAAATCAGCTGGAGATCACAGTCACTTCCTCCATGCTGTCAACACACACAAACAGAACAACACAGCACACGCACAGCTCAGTCGGCCATCCCTAAAGTCTCCTGGGTCTCTCCCTCTAAAGAAAAGACAGCAGAGCTCCTGACAACACTCCCACTCTATTTCAAGTTATCTAAAAATCAAAGTGTCTCCCTCCTAACTTGCTAACTGACTTTTCTTTTAATCACACAACTCCCACTACCAGTTGTAATGAACGACATCTTCTCTACCTATCCTTAAAGAACATGTCACTGTTCAAGTTTTCTTTGTACCTTAATTTTATTTAAAGACACAGATTATAAAACACTTCAGATGATCTAAAAATCAGGATAGCTAACAAATGAGAGCCACATACCTATATTTAGTTCCTTCATCCTGATCCATCTGAATTTGTAGCTTTGCAAACCATGAGAAAAACTGGAAAAATAGAGGATTATGTTGTCAATAAAACTACAACAGAATGAAGAGTGGCTACATGTTAAATAGCAAGTCAGAAGGGCAGACATTAAGTCGTATTGTTTGGGGCTCAGACATTAAAAGTTTGAAGCCAGGAGATGATAATTTAATTGCATGGTCAGTGTCTATATGCTAGAAAAAGCAAAGTATCTTAAAAACACTGGCCACATTCAGAGTCAAATAATAAGAGCATTAACAAGACAATATGTGCTAACAGGAATAAGTATTTCTTCCCAAGAGGTTATTGCCTACCTGTTAATTTGCCTAATATGAGTAGGTAACATAGGGCTTTGGGTAAATATTAATATTATCTAATAATATTGTGAGAATATAAGCACAGAAATAATATAAAGGAGTGGTTTAAAAACATAGCTTTTGGAGGAGCTTTTGGAGGAGCGCGGGCGGGACAGAGAGGGGCGAGCGGGAGCGCGGGCCGGGTAAGCGGCGGCGGCAGCGACCCGGGCCTCGCGGCTCAGCCCCGCAACTGAACAGGCCTACACAGAGCGCGCCTTAAAAAAAAAAAACAGCTTTTGCATCAACTAAACCTGGATTTGAATTCTGGGCCCACCATCAAGCTGTATACTTCAAATGAGTATATTTTCATTATATGTAAATTATAACTCAATGTATTAGATTTTTTTAATTTAAAGAGAGATATGCAAGTGCAAATTTAATCTGGATTTTTTTTCTCAAATACTCCAAATACGTTCATAGACATGGTGCAAGATTATCTTCTATAGTTCTCAGGTGGGATCTGAAGTCAAAGGTATGCTTTATTCTCCCGAGATTACACTTGCCAAGTGCCTTGGCTTTCGTTCACTGAACCCTGATTGTAAGAGGTGGAGGTGCCTTTCCACTCCACGCTTGCCTGCCTCAAGAGCTAGAGCTTTTCAGCACTCTGCGGCACTGCCTTTCCTGCCTAAGTGTGTGCGACTGACTCAGCACATTTGCTCCATGCTCCACTTGGTAACCGCCTCAGCTTTTGAGTTTTTCTTTTTAAACTGAAGTTATAGTTGATTTAAATTTATAGTTGGGAACAGGTAAAAATAAGCAAAAAACAACAGATTACATATGTTAAATTACTGAAAAATAACCATAAGCTTTCATCTACAGAGTATTCTGAGGTTTTTAAGAAAGAAATTACCTAGCAACAAGTGGGGGCAGGTCTGTGTATGTCCATGTGAGCACACACGCATGCTAGGGGGGCACACACTAATACAGACACACACTGGGAGGAGGTCAGAAAGGCATAACATATCAAAACCTAATAAATGTAATAGTCTATCAACATCCAGACTTGGAATATAGTATTTTTATCTGTACTGCAAATAAAACCGGACAACGGTTCACTTAAGACACTTAAGAAATAGCCACCACTAACACAAAAATCACAAAATCAAGACTGTTCTAGAAAGAGATACTGCTTTGGGAAAGATCCCTGGTGTTTTCCTTACTTGCTGCATATAATACATCCTTCTCCCAGGCTCAGACGGTAAAGTGTTTGTCTACAATGCGGGAGACCCGGGTTCAATCCCTGGTTGGGAAGATCCCTTGGAGAAAGAAATGGCAATCCACTCCAGTACTATTGCCTGGAAAGTCCCATGGACAGAGGAGCCTGGCAGGCTACAGTCCATGGGGTCACAAAGAGTTGGACACGATTGAGTGACTTCACTTTCTCCCACACACATAAAAAAACTCTAGAAAGATTTTAACTACAATTTTAAAAGGTCAGAAGTTTTAATTAGGGCCTTTTTTTTTTTTAATTAGCCCTCTCTTGAGACATTTAAAACAGTAAATATTCTTAGGGAAAAAAGCTACCATTCACCTGCTGTGCAGTTTCGATTCTTTCTTCTTCCATTTCTAAGGACGTGAATCCCTTCAAGAGAATGTCTTCTGTAGATTCGGGCACTACTGAAGTCTGTGCCTTGGGCAGTGACTCGGAGGTTAAACTGCATAAATCTTCAATTGGGAGCTTGAAAAAAAAGAGCCACAAAGAGATTCAAATAAATTGAAAATCCTCTGAACGTAAGTCAAGACTGGTAGTCCATCTCAGTTGTTCTGAAAGAGAAGAATGTTTTCCATTAAATCATCTGAGGTTAGTAAGTGCCATATAATGCTAACACTTAGAGTTCGGCTCTCTCTATGGTGACACAGCCATAAAAAAATCTGCCTCCCAACACAGGAGACACA
Source organism: Aepyceros melampus (assembly GCA_006408695.1). Classification (NCBI taxonomy): domain Eukaryota; kingdom Metazoa; phylum Chordata; class Mammalia; order Artiodactyla; family Bovidae; genus Aepyceros; species Aepyceros melampus. The sequence continues at coordinate 128,034 of SJXQ01003462.1, forward strand.
GAAGATGTGTGTTCAGTCTCCAGGTTGGGAAGATCCTCTGCAGGAGGAAATGGCAACCCACTCCAGAATTCTTGCCTGGAAAATTCCATGAACAGAGGACCCTGGCAGTCCTTGGAGTCGGCAAGAGTCAGACATGACTGAGCAACTGAGCACACATACAAACATATTAAATGCTGTCTCAAAATATGAACAGGATACCAATATCCCATTAGTAAAGTTTCAGGCTTACCTCTTGAAAACTGGCGGTGAATCTGTACTAATTGGCACACATTCTCCTATGGAGCCTCTGGTGAACTAGCACCAGTCGAAGGCAAACCCTGTGTGCTAATGAAAGCAGCAGGCCTCTCAGGCATCAGCACAAAAGACTGACCTCCTTAACCCCAACCAACAGAAGACAAAGCGCACCCAGAAATCAAGGGCCACAACTGTACCTCCTGCCACTATCTCCACACAGCTGACAGACCTCACCCACATCTTCCGGCTGACCACTTTTGAAATCACAACTGAAGAGAAAGAATTTCAGAGTATCCCATCAGAATCCTGAGCACCTCACTTTGATGCCATCAGATCCAGAATATTGTCTAGTTCTCCATTACTAAAGATAGTCCCGGTGTTCATTTACCTAGAGTCACACAGGCAGGCTGTTTTTAGACCTAAAAGCG